>JAODJW010000019.1:7181822-7221970 GCA_026777045.1 Hyperopisus bebe
GCACCATTTCTCTGCACTGATTTACACTAATCCCTTCCAGTAATTTCTGGGCTCACTTCAGAGCGTCCCCATGCACGTGTGCATAAGGGACTGGCCCGCGGGAACCCCCCACCCCAGCCCCCCCCCAGGCACGTCCGGTGACGCTCTGCCCCGCATGCAAAGCTCTGTAACGGTCTGATAAGCAGGACCGGCGCGGGATGAGGACTCCACATCCAGCATTAGCATCTCCTGTAGTGCGGCTAGCTTGTAACGCAGATAAACGGGGGCCGTGTTAAAGCTGTTCACCTCCTTAATAATAATCCACCTCTTGGGAGGGGGGGGGGGGCGCAGACAGCTGTCAAGCTATATTTACAGTATATACATACAGTACAGTACATGCGCTGTGTATAAAGTATATAATACAGAACTTTATTGACCCCACGAGGGGAAACGCCAACAGCATAAAAAGGGATTAATACAACAAAGGGTAATTTTGGTACCAATAAAAACAACAAAGGGTAACTTAAGTAAAAGTAGATTANNNATATACATACACACACACCCAGTACAGCCCTTTAGGTCTCTATGTTTTACTCTCATTCCGAATATATTTTGCCAACTAAACATGAAAAAATAAGATGAGTAGCGGAGCTGATGCCAATTTAAATAGAGAGAAAGTGGTGAAGAGCAGCGTCTTTGTGGATGTTGCTCGCAGGCTGGCAGGCCAAGGCAGAAATAGGCAGCTGCTCTTGTTTTCCTTCACATTTACTTTGCTCTGTTGATTGACACAAATGAACCCTGCAGAAGTGGCTGCTGCAAATGCTGCAGAATTATAATGCGGTAAAAAAAAAAAAAGGGAGAGATGAAAATCGGAAAAATCGAAGGTGACGGAAAACAGCCCATTGTAGGCTAATGTGCACGTCAGGGGAGGAGGGTGGCTCTGTGTGTGGAAACGCGGCTTGTAGTGAGGGTCTGTGTTTGCAGCCAAAGACTGCAGTCAATAAAACCTTCTATTAACACGGGTAGGATTTGGGAAAAATCAGCTAAATAGGCCAATATCCCCTAGTTAATGTGCATTAAATTTATGATAAGTGAGCTTAGTATTGCAACTGTGCAAAGGCTTTAATACTAACCACGTTACTTCAGGCTGTTAACTTTTATACAACTGAGCTACACGATAGAATCTCCCTTACATCGTTCAAGGTTGTAACATTGTAGGAAATATATATTCAAATTAATCAAGGATAGGCTATAGAATAATACATTGCATTGATTAAATAATAAAATATAACAAAATGCAAGTACAATGCAGTTAACTTTTATGTTTAGTTTAAAAACATTGTCAGCATTATTGAAGGTGGACATGTAATAGACATTTACGCAGTATACTAATCTTAACGGGGTATTAATATCTCCCTTATGATCTGTGAGAAATGCTGCAGATATCTTTTGTTTTTCTCTGGATATTGATATGGATGAATTACATCTTTGCAGCGAGTCTGTAAAAATGTGCAAAGCTGCTGGATTTTCTGCGGCTGTAGAACTTCCCAACATCACAGATCAGCAATTACACAACACAAACCTAAGGCTTATTTAAATGGATTATTTAAAATACCCCAGATCATCATTTCTTTATGCTTTACATTTCAAGATACATAATGACTATAAGTGGACATGGCATGGTGGCCTCGACCTCCAGGGTAGGGGGATGAAGTCCCATCATTACATGTAGACTTTCTATGTTCTTCCTGTATTAAGAATCTCCTTCTGTAGTCTGAAATCATGCATGAAAGTGAACTGGCATCTCTGTATTGTTCATAGTGTACGATTTTATTTGAGTTTGTGCCCTGCGACAGACTGGCATCCCATCCTGGGTGTAACCAACCCTATGTGCTGTGATGTACTGGTTTACCCAGCCCTGTGCCCAGTGATGGACTGGCATCCCATCCAGGGTGTGCCCAGCCATGTGCCTATGATGGACTGGCATCCCATCCAGGGTGTACCCAGCCCTGTGCCCTGTGATGGACTGGAATTTCTTCTATAGCATACACAGCTGTATGCCCTGTGTTGGACTGGCACCTAGTCCAGGGTGTACCCAGCCTCGTTCGTGCCCTGTGATGGACTGGCATCCCATCCAGGGTGTACCCAGCCTCGTACCCTGTGATGGACTGGCATCCCATCCAGGGTGTACCCAGCCTCGTGCCCTGTGATGGACTGGCATCCCATCCAGGGTGTACCCAGCCTCGTGCCCTGTGACGGACTGGCATCCCATCCGGGGTGTACCCAAGTCTGAACACAGTGTCGGTGTCCATCTAGCACATGTGGAGTATTTTACAAGGGGATAAGAGTTAAGGCACAATAGCTTTGTGGCCACTCTGTCAAGCAAAAGATTGAAACTGGCAACCTTCTGATCACATGGATAGCGACGTAACCCACTGAGCCACACTGCCCCCCATTCCCCCCAATATAGAACTGTAATGCTAAATATTTGGTTGGGCTGGTTTGTGGAGAAAATCTTTCACTATCGCCCAGCTCTTCCGACTGGCCATCGTGACAGAGACGCGCTCCCACTGCCCTGAATGACAGGCCAGCTGACCCCCCCGCCCTGGTCAGCCCAGGCCTTCATCACAGGGGTGTCTAAATGTAAATGATTGCATTTTATCAATAAATCATTTACATTTAAATGAAGCCTTCACGCTTGAAATGTAATGTTATGCTGTCTGCTTGGTTACATGGACGTGCCGCATTTTACATGTTCCCTTCAGACGGCGTTTATCGCGCTGAGCTGCCTGAATCGCTCTCAGGAGCACCAGACAGCCGCTGGAGATTTATAATCAAGCGTTAATCGCTGCGCCTCGTCCTGCCACAGACATCACAAACATCAGCACCGTGTGTTTTTTTTTACTTTTTCATCTGAACACACTCCTCATCCTATCTTCACGCTGTCCTAATTATAAATTCAAATTACGGAAATTTGTAATCTTTGTGTTGGGCTGAATTCTGAAAGTGCTTACAGAATGATAGCGAAAATATGTTTTTCATTATAAGACATTGACTCTTGATCTGTTTCCAATAACTGCATACCTCCAGCTGGCTCTCTGTTCAGCCACGCCCCCCCATTTCCAGGCTCCGCCCATTGAAATATTAATAGGCAAGAAGCTAATGAGCTCATTTACTGGATGTTTATGTTAGGGCCTACTTTCAGTTACCTCATTGGGAGGTGTAGTGTGTTCCACTGTACTGAGCAATCGCTACTTTCGATTCTATTCTCAACTGTAAGACTGTCTGATTCATTAGTGTTTGCATTTTCTATTGGGTTCCTTTCTCCGAGCTGTTTATTCCTGCCCCACGATCCATGACGTGGCAGCGGTTTGCAGATCGCCATGTGGACACGTTGCTATCCGTGTTCTTACCGGGCTGCGGTCTTGCCACCCATGCTTGAACTTCCTGCTTTTTGGGAGATGAGGTTGTCTCTTCTGCAGCCGAGTCCGTGTTCGTCATTTCTTGCCAGCATTCATGTCACTTCCCAGTGCTGTTAGTACTTTTGTTGACTTTTCCAGTCCTCACTGATCAACACGAAATGGCACATTTTGATAGGTCTTTGAGATCTGGCCTGTTTTTTCCTGTTATGGTTGTAAGGTTCACCACTTTCTCCCATATACCCAAGGAGGGGAATTGCCCAAACTTTGTGTGTGTTGTAAGTGCACGCTATAGATTCTCACCACCATGATCAAAACGTCATATGTATGAGCAAAGCTCTGGGTGTTTGGCTGAGGCTTTACTTGAATCTTTGTCTCCTTTTTTCTCTCCTCTCCTCTCACTTTCCTTTACACCAGTAACCTGTGAATACAGTGATAGATCACTTAGTCTTCTATTAATTAAGGCAGTGATGAAAGTTTCAGAATGATCCACCTTTAGTGTCTTCTTTACCATTAATTAAGTTTTTACAGTAAATTATTCTAAATTATAAAAATAAATGGATGCCAAATTTTATGCATAAAAATATCTGTTTACTTTCACTATGTTATAAATTTTGTGATAAAAGTACATTTTCTTTTACTGAAGACACTAAGAACTAACCGTATAAAGTATATCATTCTTTAGGTGCTTTAATCATGGAGGGAATAGAAGATATTTTCTTGGTTTTAAATAGTGTTTAAATTGTAAAAGCAGTTTTCTTAGACAAGGTTTGTGTGAAGCAAAATATGAAAAATTATACATTATCTGTCCATTGTGCTGTTTGTTTTGTATTTCCTGTATGCAGGCATGCTGACGTGCTTACAGTCATAACTGTAGTTCCGCTGACACAAATGAACGGCCTGACACACTCAGAAACACTCGAGGAAACTCTCAGCTGGGCCCGCGGCGCTCCGAGCCCTTATCTCCGCGGTAGTGCTCACATCGCTAAACAGTACGGACCGATACTCTGACAGCGCATCATCCCGGCGGGCTGGCAGGCCCACGGCGGCGGCTTTGTGCTGGAGATAACGACTCGCCGTGTAAACACCGTGAGCAGGCCGGCATGCCGTCACCCGGCGCTGCCAGCGGGCTGCATGTCACAGGCAGCTCCGCAGTAATTGGCTATGAGCAGAAACTCTTTTCTCTTCGCGTTTTTCTTTTCATACCGCGCTTCCTCCACCGTCCACATCCCTCAGATGACGGCTGAACATCCTCCCCCCAGCAGCCATGGCTCCTGCTGTCCTCAGTTTGCTGCAAACTTGAGCTCCGTCCCAGAAACCAGCAGTCAAACATTTGCTCATTCTTCAGAGCAGCCCACTGCGGCTTGTGTGCTCTTTGTCTTTCAGGGATTTTACATCTTATTCCCTAGAAAACATTAAGAGGATAGCCAGTAAGCTGTCTGGGGGAAAATAATGTTCGTGTATATAACACATAAGTTGTAATTACATTCTACTGTGGGAACATTTATGGGTTCTAACAATACAAATTTAAATTCATGAAGCACCGCGATTGCCCATTTCATCTTAGTACACGTCCAAAGCAAACAAAATCACAGTTCCTGCGCAGATGACCCGGGTGGAAATTTACAACAAGCTCTCTGAAAGGAAAACCACAGAAACGCCACCATAAAAGACAGCAGAGTGAAATGCATGCGAACTCTGTACATTCCCAAAAACGAAAAAAAAGAATTTCTCAAGGTTTCAGACCTACTGGAGTGGGAAAACAGACTGTAGTGAGCATTTTTAGTGACACTAACAAAACAACAAATCCACTTGAAATGCTAATCTGCTAAAACATCTCAAAAACTGGAGCTGCTGTTTCCCAATGGAATTCATGGGGAAAATGCATTTTAGAAAATACCTAGTAAAGGTTTATATGGCATTTTAAGAAACAACAAGTTCGGGTTAAATTGGAAAGGAAGATATTTTGTGAAATGGAGTGTCAGTGGTGGTGTAAACGTTCAGGTTCTGACCCAACACTGTTCTGTGAAACCTGTCTAAACATTTCCCCCAATGGCTTTTCCTTTGACTAATTGCTGGATCTGGGATTTGTTCAGTTCAGAACTCCTGGAAATGTTTTCTAGGGTGGTTTTTCAGTTATGTCTGTGGTACAGATCAATTGTGATGGTATCAGGGTTGCCAACTGTCACGCATCTGGCGTGACACTCACGCTTTCAACCTTAATCTCATGCTCTTACATCCACGCAAGAAATCTCACACTAGATCTATATTATTATTCCATTATAAACCTAAAATTAGCTACATCAAGAGTGTTGGGGTAGTTTTCAAACCTTACAGACTATTTACAAGGTAATAAAACTGTAACATACAGTACATGTGTGTGTCTGTGTGTGTCTGTGTGTGTGTGTGTGTGCATAAGCACATGGTGCATGTGAGACTCGTCTCAAATTGAAAATCTCACTGCAGTCAGCTGACCAAAGCTGGCAACCTTGCGGTATTAGGACTATTTCAGGGGAGTTTCCTGTTTTTCATCACCTCAAAACCAGAGTTTTCCTCTTGTGCAAAGAGGGGAAGCTGGAGACTTTTATCAAGCCACCTGGACCATAGTGCTATGCAGTACATAATTCAAAACTATAAAAATTTATTTAAATGTCTGGGAAGTAGGAGAGTGAGAGATAGGTGATGCTGAACTCCCTTAGGACATGGAGGATGGCTTAAATAACAGTAATACGATCATCCTGCCTTGTGCAGGGGCAGCACTCTTCCGCTAAAAAACGGACTCACATGAAGAGTGAGGGAGCAGCTAATGGCACGTCGGAGTGTGTGACTCCCACGCAAATGCTGTACTGGGCTGAATCAGACATCTCAGCTGTTATACTCCTAGCTCTGCTATAGTCCCGCACCTATAACGTACACAATACAACTATGTAGATACTCATTTGTGGTTCTGCAAAGCATGAATTGACTTAAAATTTCACTTTATTTCTGATGCTAGCTAGGAACAATTAACACATCTTTTTGTCCTGATATTGGTGGGAAATAATGGTTGAAATATCTTCACAACTTGAATTGCATTTTATGGTTTGGTTGACAGAAACAGCTCTTATTGTGAAACTATTAGCATGAAAACCAAAGAAGTCACTCCACAGACATTATAAAGCAAGCAACGCCGTTCCAAGCTAAAGCTTATTACCATAAACATATGGCACTGCAGAATTCGCCTCTCATTTCTGCTGATGGGGTGTTTCCCAGTAAATATCTTTGCCCGTCTCTGTGTAATACGCATGGCAAATCCACAGGCCCTGGCACCCTAATAAGTGCCATTCGTCTCTTTCCTAATTATCGCTTAAGACTCTTCACTTCTGTGCTAACAATGTGAGCTTGGCCCTTCTACACAACCATGCGTGTAGGGTCAGCCGGTCCCTGGAGTAACTGGGGGATTAAGGGTCTTACTCAAGAGCCCAAAGGTGAAACTACTCTGCCATCCATGGGATTTGAACTGGTGGTCATTTGATCACAGACACATCCTACCCTGCAGAACCACACAGCGCCCCCATGTGCTAAAGCTGCACATAGTCTTCAGTGACCTTGCTGACACCACAGGTTTTAGTTGAATCCATCATTCTCCCGATTGCTTGAGGAGTTGAGGAGATGGGGTGTTGAGGGCTCACACTTATCTCCTTTAAGCTGTTTTGTTTCCATCTCCCTGTTAGTTCCTCCCTAATGGACATGAGACAATCGATGGTCTTTAAGTATCAGGGACAGACAGACACAGGAGTAACAGTACAGAAGCATCTGCTTTGAAAGTCAGACTTCCCAGTGAAGCAGAGTCATGCTAACAAGCTTCACTCTGGCCTTTTTAAATCTCTACTGATATAATTCATTAATTTTACTTACATGAACCATCTGAGTTACTCATATCAAAATATCGAAAGTAACACAATAATAGGAAAAAAGCTCTAGTATTCTAACCTTCTCTTCTAGATGTTGTGGTACAGAATGATTTTCTTTGTAAAACCAAGTCAAGTGGATTTTATTATCATGTCACTTTCACATGACAGTACAGTGATATGGGATTTTGTTCCCTAGGACCACAGTGCAACGTAGAACAAGAAAAATATTGGGACACACCTCCTCATCACTGAATTCAGGTGTTTCATTCAGAGCCATTGTCACAGCTGTATAAAATCAAGCACCTAACCAGCAATCAGGTTTACAAATGTTTCTGAAAGAATGGATCATTCTGTAGAGCTCATTGAATTCAAGCCTGGTGTTGTCATAGGATCCCATCTTTGCAATAAATCAGTCTGTAAAATTTCTTCCCTGCTACATATTCCACGCTTAACTGTAAGTGGTATTATTAGTGAAAATGTTTAGGAACCACAGAGAAACAGCCACAAAGCGGCAGACCACATAAAATAACAGAGCGGGGTCGTTGAGCGCTGAGGCGCATAGTGTGTAAAAGTTGCCAGCGCTCTGTTGACTCAGTAACTGCAGAGATCCAAACTTCCTCTGGCATTAACCCCAGCACAGAAACTGTGCACTGGGAGCTTCATGGAATGGGCTTCCACGACCGAGCAGCTGCATGCAAGTCTCACATCACCAAGCACAATGCCAAGCGTCGGATGGAGTGGCGTAAAAGACCACCACCACCACCACTGGGCCCTGGAGCAGTGGAAACATGTTCTGTGTGCTGATGAATCACACTCTGTCTGGCAGTCTAATGGATGAGCCTGTGTTTAGCGGATGCTCTGTGTTCTGTGTTCATTCAGCAGAATGTTACCTGCCTGACTGGATTGTGACAACTGTAAAGTTTGGTGGAGGAGGGATAATGTTATGGGTTTGTTTTTCACGGGTTGGCCTAGGCCCCCAAGTTCCAGTGAAGGGAACTGTTAATGCTTCAGCATACAAAGACATTTTGGACTATTCTATGTTTCCAAATTTGTGAGAACAGTTTGGGGAAGGCGGCCCTTTTCTGTTTGAGTATGACCGTGCCCCAGTGCACAAAGCAAGGTCCATAAAGAGATGGTTGGGTGAGTTTGGTACAGAAGAACTTGACTGGCCCACACAGAGCCTTGACCTCAACCCTTTCAAACCCCTTTGAGATGAATCTGAATGGAGATTTTGAGCCAGGCCTTCACATACAACATCAGTGCTTGACCTCACAAATGCTTCCTGTTCCTGTAGATCGAATGGCCAGGTGTCCCAATACTTCTGTCCATATAATGTATGTGGAATGCATTACATTCAGTGTACATCCACTGTGCAAACAACAGAAACAGAGCAACACATACAGAACTATTAGACAGGACATTAAAAAAAAAATCAAAAAATCTGAGATAAAGTAAGACAGAATTTAAAGTCCAACAGGAGGAGTTTTAATGAACAATGAAGAGTATATTTAATCATGCCTCTTAAATCAGTAGAATTAGAAATGTAAAAGATATAATATGCTAAACGTTGCATGATAACAGTGATTCAGTGGATTGAAATATGATGCCTATCTTTCCTGCTGTTTTGGGTGCCTTTTTGATGAGTGCAATCCATCCATGTGAGAATTTGCTGGGTTAAGCTTTATCAAGGCTGATCATAAAAACAGCCTGAATGTGAATGTGATCCACGAGGTGCTGGGCAGGTGCACAGGGATGGAAGGGACGGCTGAGACCATCCAGTGAGTCTCAGGTATATCAGGTGAAAAGTTCAGGTCCAGAAAGTATGAATCCAGACCAAGATTTTGTTTCTACAAACCAGTTGAGCATGAAGAGTCACAGTCACAGAGTACTCAACTGGTTGGTGGAAATCTTGGTCTGCTTTTTACTTTCTGGACCTGAATTATCCACTTTGCATTTTAATGATTTCTTGTTTCAGTCTCGTAGTGACTTTTGTGATTTTGGAATCATTTAGCTGTCATAAGAACAAAAGAAATATATAAATGAGAGGAGGCCATTCGGCCCATCAAGCTCTTGAGAACATAACTAATAGCTCAGAGTTGTTAAAATCTTATCTAGCTCTGATTTAAAGGAATCCAGGGTTTTAGCTTCCGCTACACTAGCAGGAAGACTATTCCATACTCTAACTACACGCTGTGTAAAGAAGTGCTTCCTCAAATTCATTTTAAAATGTTCTCCCACTAATTTCCACGTATGACCACGAGTTCTAGTATTTAAACTAACATTGAAGTAGCCATTTGGCTGAACAACATCCAGACCTGTTAGAATCTTATATACTCTTATATCTTCTTTGCTCGAGGCTAAACAGATTCAGCTCAGCTAACCTCTCCGCATAAGACATTCCTCTAAGTCCAGGAATCATTCTTGTTGGCCTATGTTGCTCCATTTCCAAGGCAGCAATGTCCTTGTTAAGGTCTTCTGTTAAAAAATACTTGTCATCATGTTATGGGTCACTTATGGGCAGATATAGTTAAGGGAAGTTTGAAAAGCTTGCTTTCTCATAAATATTTGGTGGGATTGAAGAGACAGTTTGTGTTTGAGGGATATGACGAATTTTAGCCATTTTCGTGCATGAACTTCAGAGATTGTCCACAGAATCAGGTCTGGACCTTTTCCGGAGTTGTCCTTCCACACGTTGCACACAATCAGAGACTGACCATATCAGATGCATTCACACCTACTAGAAATACCCCGGTTGGTTTAGATGCGGGGAGGCACTTTGTTTGAGCGTGATGTAAGAAGTGTACTGTGCATGCAGTGTTTTGTTTACAGCATTATGAAGATAGGGAGGAGGCCACCAACTCAGAAAAGATGTTTTGTTTTCTTCCGTTTTCACATCAGTTATTATTAACAAGCCTCCTCGCTCATGGAAAATTTCCTGTTCCATTCACACATGGGGTCAGTCAGAAATTACCTGGACCTTGTACTAGGAGGCTAGCAGGGTGAAGTCCATTTATTGTCTGACACGACTGATTCGGACATTTGCGTTCACTCATACAGCCCCTCCGGGTAACGTCTAGGAGAGTTCAGGGTGACAAGGACTGAAAGGGACTTTGAAGTCTCTTTTTCTGAAGTGGCTGTTTGACTTTTTCTGTTCACTGGTGCTGATCCATTCTTCATAGGTGGGACTTGGTGATGCTGGGTTTTAAATTCAATTTTTTTCTATTACAACACAACTTACATGTGATTTCTAATTTTCATACATATGGTTCACTCTAGAAATTGAACTTCCAAGTCTCTAATGCGAAGACTGGATGATAAATGTCTAGTAAATTCATCCATTCATTTTCCTCCTGCTTATTGAGCCACATACAGTAAATATGTCCGAGTTTGACCCCATTATGTGAGAATGTCTGCCTGTAGCTTCTGGAATGCAAACGTGATTAAAGCTTGGACGACCAGGGCATACTTCAAAGCACTAAACTTTAAAATAGACGATAAACTTAAAAGCACTGTCTTTAGTCTCTGGGTGCGAGACAGCTGTGTTTATCCTTAAATTTACATGCATACAGCTATTATATTCGGCTCAGATTTGTGGTTTGTGTCACCGACCACAGAAATGTGCTTTGAACGGCGTAGAAGAACACAGCCATTGTGTAATCCTAAAGTTTTGCACAATTATACTGACCCTCTGCCAGAAACAGGAGGGAAACCATGTCTTACTTTTCAGATTCACAGTTATGTGAATTCAGGTACCACCTCTAGCAGAACTGCTTCAACAAATAGTTGTGATGTTATGACTGCAGTGCGGAAAACTGTATTAATATGGTGTTGAATGAGTGCAGCTTGTGGAGCACAGGTCTGTGTCAAGCTGTGACGGATGCATGAAGGAGGGTGGTGTGTAGCACAGTGGGATAGGACTGTTATTGTGTTCGGGAGGTTGTTGGTTTGAATCCCGGGGCTGGGAGAATGATTCTATCAGTGGACCCTAGAGCAAGACCCTTAACCCCCATTAACTGACTCTGTACGGTGACCTCCAAGCTTGCTCTCATCTACTTGTGTCTCAGGTAGAGCATGATGGGATAGATGAGAGAATTTCCCCATGGGGTGGAATAAAGCGTTGCTGGGCTTATTTTATAATACATGGCAAAATCTAACTGCACAAGTCAATTTACCAGCCATAAAAAATTGAAAATTATACACCTCAGCACATGCAATTAACTATTTTTTCACATTTATATCTTGTATCAACATGCTGTTTCATAAAAAGTTTAAATATCTATGCAGTAGCCGCATATGAGAGATTAAAAGGTCATGCTTATTCAGCACGTCCTTGCCAACCCCGTACATGGTGAGAGTCAGAGTTACTCAGGAGAGGATACTGACCCCTTCAGGTCAGGAGATGGTTTCTAAAGGCATCACAGAAAGCTAAATGCATGACTTTCGCTGCTGTTTCCACCACTCAGCCACAATGGCCGATCTACTAAGGAGAGGATGTGAACTTGTCTTCTGCTAGATTGCTGATAACGACAGAGGCTTCTGAAAGTTTATGAAAGTATGTGAAGCAAAACAGTTCTTGTGAAAACAACACAGGTCACATAAAGCCAGTTACAGTCCTGTGTCACCATCTGATTAGATTGTCTGTCAACATGCTGCTTTGCATTATGAAGCAACTCCAGGCAGCTCATGAAAAGCGATAGTACTGTAGATGCTGAATTTTCCCAAATTTAGGGGTCCCGCCATTCTTAGGGTGAATATAGTCATGAACTCTGGCATGTGCCGTAGTATTTTGGCAAAACACTCTGTTCCCTCTGGTAAGAACCTGGAGTTTGCCCATAAAAGGACTTTCCAGCAAAACCCCAGCAAAAGCATGATTCCAAGCATGCATCAAAATCAACCAAGGAAGAGCACAGTCAACATGAAGTCAGCACTCTAATATGGGCAACTTAATCCCCAAGTTTGAATCCAAAGGAAAATTTATGAATTCAACTGGAAAAACACAGAAGATTTGAAATATCTACATGAAGGGGTTCCAGTCTGAAAGACCTTGTTACTAATTTATATTATATTAGCTTGGGAAAAAATTAAGAGACCACAGCAAAATTTTCAGTTTCACTCATTTCTCAGTTTATAGGTATGCGACTGGATAAAATATACATTTTTTTGTCCAGCCTGGCTCTTCCCTGCTTCTCATTAGTGAAGGGCTTCTTCCTTACTTTATGGTTATGAATTATCCTAGCAGTGCAATTCACACCACTTGATGTTTCCCATTCTTTTAAAGGTCACTTGATATCCTCCTCTGATTCATGTGGCACCACTGGATAAGTTAATGGTCATCCATGGCATTACAAAGTCACTTTTGCCCTCTACCTGGCTGGTTTCTGGTCATTTCCATTGCGTCCTGCTTCACCTCACTTTTGTGTACTGCAGTCTTAGAAACTCTGAGCCTGGAAGCAGCCTGCCCCGCAGAGGAGCCTTCTGCCAGCAGAACCAGGATTAAACCAGGATTTAAAAATGCAGATTCTTAAAAAATATGAAGTGGTCTGTTAATCTTTTCTAGAGCTGTATAATGCTTTTTAACACAAACAAAGGCGACATGAAACCTACTAGTACTACAGAGAAAGCTTTATTGCTATGGAAGAGCTTTTCATAAGTCGCAAAGCAGATGGAAGTCAGTATCAGCTAATGGTCTGGTTGGAAATTTCCGTTTTCGTAGATATTTTAAGATCTAAATTCAGTATTAAAAAAAAAAAAAAAAAGCTTCCCTTTTGTAGGATGGCAGCTGTATTGGAATCCTACCCTTTCACTGACATTGGCGTTCCACACTTATGGACTCATTCCCAGTTCCTTAAACTAGAATCATTGCTCGGATGAAGAACTCTCAGTTTCTTTCCATGGTTTTTCTCTCAGAATCTATACCCCCGAAACCCAAAGAGTCGTTGACCTTGGGCGTTTGGCATTGACTCCGAGAAGCCTGTCTTAGCTGGGATGCTTTTCAAGTCACCCAGCAGTGGGTGTGATCGGGAACAGATTTCCGAAATTCCAGGGTGACACCGCCTGCCTGCGATGACGGATCGGCCCCTCGCACCCCATCCGTTCTCACCCTCTGTGGAGGAGATGACACCTGAATGACATTTATCATCATGTTGCCAAGCACTCCCAGCTGATTGGACAGGGTCCCGAGAGTCAGGCCGCACCCACTTCCTGTTTGAGAGCCTTTATGATTAAAAACACATACTGACCTCCCAGAAGGGACTAAGAGGCTGTTGTTATTGTTCTTAAAGAGAATGCCACCTTTGTTTTTGCCCGGAGAGGTTCCATCTATTCTAGATGAAGGAAAAACTGCATAGTTACTTTGTATAGCTAATGATACTGACAGATGCTTACAATGTAATAACTCCTCTAAAAGGTCTCAAGCCAGAACCCAGGAATCTGATTTGCATTGTAACATGGAATGTCTGCTGCTTGAAGGCTTGGTGTGATTGTGAACTGCACAGATTGTTTGCTGCTTTCCTGAGAATTGCAACCGATTGCTAGAAGTATTTGAAGTATGGGGCGGAGCCTTGTGCCAGGAGAGACAATGATGATTCCCACACTGGGGGAATTAATTTTGTCCCAGGCCTGGACAGATGGCTAACTGTTGTACTATACCTGGAAACACTGTGAATGTTTGAATGGGTTTAAATCATATTTTGCTTAACAACATCTGAGGATCTATCCCAATCATCCATCAATCAATCTCTCAGGTATACCTCCAGCTGGACCATTTGACATGTTCTGTGTCAAGGAGCATCGCAGATCTGCTTATAAAAATTTCCTCTTTAACGTAGCACATTTCAATAAATATCGCAACAGTGAAACAAGAGTATTAAGAACTGAAGTCCAAAGATCAATCTCTTGTAGGGCATAAAGCTTTGCATTGAAGCTTTAACCTTTCAGCTAAAAACAGCTTTGATGTTCGGCATCCATCGTGAAGGTCCGACCATAGCTACTTGCAAAGTAACTATCTGGATGTCTGACTGAACGCCTGACGCGAAATTGGTGGACAACGAGCATGTTTCCCTCTGTGGACGGGCCAACTCATGCCGTCACGCATCATACATGTGTGTGTTTCAGCGGGAGAGCAGCACTCCTGTGACTCTGTTGCCACTATCTCCAGAAGTCTCACACTTCGGTGTCTCCCCATGGCCTCCCCCTTACCAGGATGGACCAGGAAGCTACCTGCTGTTTCTCTGCAGGGGACGAGCAGAGCAGAGCAAAGTGTGAGCACCACCTACGTGGCGTGGCCAGCCTCGGACGTTCAGAGTGTCGACGCGCTAAACAGCGGCCCTTCGCATCCTCCTCACTCAGTTTATTCTTAGCCATGTGCTATTATGGACCTGCATGCATATAGTGATAGCAAACATGAATATATACACATCGGTATGAATGAAAAATACTTCTCTGTAACTAAATGGAAATTCCATTGAGAAAGTGACACTGTTTTTATCACACTAACCGCCGATTTCCGACCGTTGTAACTCAAACAGGCTCATGCTTCACAACGATACCAGTTTTGGATGACATTTTTGTACCAATTTGTTTTGATTTTTTTATCTCTTTATAATTTGATCTTTATATAATTGGAATATTTATATCAAAATGGTCTCTTGAATATCCTTCAAAATCATCAGATTTGAGTCACTTCAGCCAGGACATGTGAACACAGCCATAGTCACTGTAATCGTGGATGTCAGGGTCACTGACGTGTTTGTGAATCTTATGGCAGTTTGTGGATCTGTCACACTGTGTTCCACTGCATTAGTTCCTGGTCCTCCTGCTCACCAGGGTGTCCTGGCTTCGGATGGCTCTTCCTCCATGGAGCCCGGCTGATCTCCTTAAGGCAGCCCAGAGAGGATGGTGTTAGATACCAGCTGGCAGAGGACACCCTTACATAAGCATGCGATCTGGGAACGCCATTAAATACGGTGTCATTTCAGGATAAGCACGAGGGCTGCACACCCGTCTACGTCTGCAGTCCCTATACAGCGATTTACATGTTTATTTTCCTTTTTTTTTAGTAACTACTAAATCCTTATCCTCCTGTTTTACAGTTTTCTTGCAGATTGTGCAAGAAGTAAAATACAGACAGAATTGTTAACATTATTAACAGGCACAGATAACTTATGTTACATGCTTAAATGCTTCAAGAGGCTAAAAACGTGCAAACATCCTACTCTCACATGACGTGTATAATTACCACCTACTCCACAATCACCTCATTCATATCTACCCACTGCTGTTAAGCTTCTAATGATCTTCCACAAAGAGATCGGAGAGCAGATTTAGCTTTGCATCCGCCTCTGTTTGAGGAAACCATTCCTAGTATAAAAAGTAATTAAATGTTGACTTTCTCAGCAGGTAAATACGGCCTGCAAGAGACACAAATTGACTTAATTGTCTTATGGATGGTCTCATTACGCTGAATTAGATGAATTAGGTGAGGTGTTTTCCAATTAACTTTCTAATTCCGATGAGAAAGCACTGAGCCGGATTGCATGGGCTTCTGCAATGCTAATAATCAGCGTTGTGATTAGAGTAGCTTCTGGAAAATGTGTCCTGTTGGAGCAGACTTTGACATGAGTCGCAAATTACCATGGAAAATAGAAAGAACACGGTCTAGCTAAACAGTGCCAATGACTGCCTGCTTAGCCTCTGCTTGTCATCATTTTATGCTTCCCTTTTAAATCAGAATTATAGAATAAGCCCTGGACACTTCTCAAAACTTAAAAACATTTTAGACAGGAAAGCATGTCAGCAGGTGTTTAATGAAGGCTGTCATTATTATAAACATAGAGTATATTAATGTGGTTTAGTAAAGGAGTGAGTGGGCTGATATAATAATGACCAATCATCATCACAATATTTTTACCGGTCAGTGTACTTTGGAAAGCAGCCAGCAACAGTTGGGGGTTAAGGGTCTTGCTCAGGGCCCAATAGTGAGAGCAGTGTGGGATTGGAACCAGTAGCTTATCAATCACTGGCACAGGGTCCTAACCCACTGCGGCACACACCACCCCCCAGGTAGTGTACTTCACAGAGGCCCAGAAAATGGTTCTCTGGGTTTATGTGGAAGCTGGAGAGATGGAGTCATTGTGTGGTGCCATCGCCAGACACAACCAGGCATTAAGCAAACAGCTGCTAACATAATCGGCTTTCTTTGAAAAAACCCTTATTTTCAAAGGTTCATTGACGGTTCATTAGCTTTCCTGCTACAGGGGCGTTTGGTTTCACCCCCAGGGTGCGTGATTCGATAGATGGAGCTCTGCCGCTCAAACCTCTCTTTTGCCACGACTGTCACCAGGCTGGCCGGAGTTTCACACATCTGACTGACCCACCACCCGCAAACTGGTGTTTTTCAGGTGATGACATGATATCCAGTCTACCGGAATGGACATCGGCATTTAGACGTGATCCAGAACAGGAGAGAAACTCATCTGAAACGGCATGACAGACAGATTAAAGCTGTAATATATTAGTTATTTAACAGGATGGCTGTCTGGAGAGTTTCCTAGTCGCACCAAGCCTGGCAATGTGCCCGCATTTCACGCACTAAAAGTCAGATTGTTCAGCATTCCTATAATCTGCCTACTAAGAAGGTGCCATGACTGTTTGTTTGTTCTGTGTGCTGTTCAGATCTCTATAAAAAGCATTACAGTAAGCGAGCTGGAAAGGGCCGGCGAGGGACTGTTACCGGACGGAGGCTGCGTGGGCTGTCCTTTCACAGAAAGGTGGGTGTCAGCCGGCTCTCTACATGCTACTTTCATTCTCAAATTCAGCAGAAGAAAGAACCTTAGCGCCGTAATCAGTTTCTGTGGCACTATTCCCACACGTTTGCCGTGTTTTCAGTGTGCTGTCAGGGAGACTCATCGCTTCATTGTGTGCTGAAGATGGGATCCGTTACTGCGAGACTGAGAAACACCAAGCGCCCCCCCCCCCCCCCAGAGGTGCTGTCACTGGGCTGCTCGAGTGGGTGGGGCTGTGGTGGTAATGTGTCTGTGGCCCTGCAGGGGGTGGTGTGTAGCTCAGTGGGTTTGGCTTTTGTGCCTTGTGTCACTGCTGGGTCTACCCTGAGTTTGTCAGTTAACAGTTCAGAAAGACAGAGTGTGTGTCGATGTTAGTGTGCCCTATACACCTGTTTTTATCCAAGCTTTGAAGTCGAGTGAAAATGGGCCACACTTTTTCATTACTGTTACCATGAATCATAACATCACCTGAACTGCGACTCCTGTACATTTTCAGGGATGTAGAAACCTTGTGGTAAATCATCGCATCAACGGTCATGTTCCTGCTCAGGACTGATAGCTGAGGCTGTGTTCTGTCCCATCAGAGCTTGGAGCCTCTGGCTAAGCCATTGCTGACCACCCCCCCAAACCCCCCACCTACGTGTTTAGTGTCTTTCAGTATAGGCAGGGGGGCGCTTTCATTTGCGCCCATGTTACCAGATCATCTGCCATTTGCTCCCTCTGCCAACTCCGCCGACTCACCTCAACATGATGCTTACAGTTTCACACCTTAACTGTTGGTATTCTCAAGTCTCATGAGAAACAGCATTAACTCTGGTAACTCCGCCCTCTACACAGCATTTTCTGCTACTTGCTACAACCGGTCTCACTCTCAAGTAGCCTGAGTAAACTCTGCTGACTCCCCTCCACGGAGCGTCTCCTACTACGCATCAATCGAGCTGTGATTCATGTTCATTCACAGAAGTGGGTGATATATGACAGTCACACATCTGTCACTGTTCCCAGCTGTGAACTTCACACGGCCTTTAAATGAGCCCCCCCGTTCCTCTGCAGTGCTATACGCTCACGTTCTGGGTTCTGGGCTTTTTCAGCAAACTGAAAACAGTCATCTCAACAACATCAGCTGTCGTTGGTCATGAAATAATCACAGCTACGCTCTCATTTCACACTAAAAGTTTTAATCACCTTTCACAGGCATTTAACAAGCCAGGTTTACTACACACATATAAGCTACAGTTCAACAAATATATTTCGTTTGCTGAGGTTTTAATTTGTGCCATATATGTTGTTTTAATTTTTATTCACTTACTCAGACTGGATTAAATTGCAATGAACAAGTATATACATTTACTTACATATTTAGCGGGCATTGTGGTCCAGAGCAACATATAACTCAGGCAAATAGCACATTGCAGACATACTGCTTTCAAGGAGTTGACTAGGCCTAAGTGCAGCTAGGCTGACCTAATGATTGTCCAGGTACAAGTGTAAGCAGAACTGGAGCAGGAGCTACACAACAGCTGCACAACTAGATCTAAAACAATGTAAGAAGCTAATAAGACTCAAGGGCCAGTAAGTTGCACTTACTGGCAACACAAGGGCATTCAAAGAAGAATCATGTTAGTTGAGGAATTCATGGAACAGATGCCTCTTAAGGCACATCTTGAAGATAGAGAAGGGGTCTGATGACCAGATCTGGGTGTTTTTTTTATCACCTTCACAATCTGCCAAAGAGTCTGAAATGGTGAACTTTGTACTGAAGTAGGTCATGCCTTAATGATCTATCCATCCAAGAGCCATTGTCGATGTAACCACGAATTTTAAAGTTATCCAGTTATTAAAAAGCAGAATTCATTCTTAGAATGGTTAATACTGTCATAGCAGGTGTGACAGTAACACACTGTCATGGAACAGGGTATACTCAGTTTATCCATTTTCTAACTGTTCGTCCTGCTCGGGGTCACAGGAGGTCTACACCTCAGATGAGGTGGCAGAAATATACTTAGCAGTCACTCAGTTACTACTGAAGTACAAATTATGAACAAATACAGTAGCATTGAGATGAAAGATTCATGATTCGTTAATCACGAACGAACATGAGATCAGTATTTAACTTGTGATATTCATTACTTGTCCTTTCAGTAGTTCCTTAGTAGTTCACAAAGGCTTACAGAATTAAGCGAAATAGTAACTATACTAACTAAATACACTGCCTGAGATAAAAGATGTGTCACGATTCATAACTGATGATTGAAAATGAGATCAGTACTGTATGTAACTGAGACTTTGTTGTTAATACATAAGTGAAAGCTTAATGGTATATTATTTGTGTGCCCTCAAGTAACTTGTTACTTTAAAGGCTTATGCCAGGCAACACAGGGCAGCACAAGGCCAGGGTCCACTTTGGGTAAAGTAAAAAAAACCTTTCAAACATGGGGAGAGAGCATGCAAACACCACAGGCCCCGGGTGGGATTCAAACCCTAGCGCTGCAGGCGCGAGGTAACAGGGCTGGCCGGTATGCTGATCCATGCCCGATGCAGATTGTGATGAATGTCAGTTAATCCTTCGAACCCTTAGATGAGAGAAATGTGTTGATGTTCACTCCCATTAATCTCAGCCTCCTAACTTTGGATAGGTATAATGCACAGACATGAATTGCAAGACAACTTGCCCAACACAGTCGTCCAAGGTGCAGTGTTGTTTGCCAAAGTATTCCAGAGTACAGTAATCCTCTGTGCCATAAGGCATATATTTTAAACATTTTCCACTAAAATGCCCCCCAGAAAACAAAGGGCATATTCGCTTCTGTAATGATTCACGCACAACCGACAGTTGTCAGTACGGTAAATATAAACAAAATCAATGTATGTTACTCCCAAAGGTAATGTTGTTTGTTTTTGTGTGTTTGTGGGGGGTCATATGTGTATGTTTGTGGGGATGTGTGTATGGTTGAGGTTGTGAGTTATGTTGTGTCATGTATGGGGGACAGGGGGAAGTGTGTGTGTGTGTGTGTGTGTGTGTGTGTGTGTGTGTGTGTGTGTGTGTTTGTGCTAAAGATGTGAATGACTCCTGACCTGGGGATTATTGGATAAAGTAGTACGTTCTTAAAATGATCAAAAAAACATTTATTGGCCAAAATTTTAATATTTCTTGACTTCAGTTCATAAACTAAACAATGCATTTCTAGTTCAATTTCCTTCAGATGTTAAAAAGTAATAAATAAATAAAAAGCATGCATTGCTCTCTATCAGATAAGTGTATTCCTTCACAATAATAAACCATAGAAGGATCCCCAATGAAAACCCTGTATTCCTACATCATACAGATTCTAATCTCAACACTTAAAAGATTATATTTGTAAGGCCTGCAAATTTTTGTATTAGATGAGACTAAAAACTGAGAAATTTCAATAGGTGCAAGTAGTTTTTCCTGATGATATAAAAACTGTGTCAGCATTTACACATCAAATTATGACATATCTGAGCAGCCCAAAATGTGCTGAAAACAGAACCATAAATCTTATGTGGGTCAGCTGGATATGGATATGATTCAAAGAGTTAAATCAAACTGCTTGGCTACTACCATCAGATGAGGCGACTTGATAGCTCTACATAAGACCCTCCTTTGATATGATGTATTCCATATGGGGACTCTGAAATTGCGACAATGTATATCCCATCATGCTCTCCGTTTTAAGACACAGACATACAGAGGTGAGAGTGCCAGCTGCCCACCCAGCACCTCTGGAGAGTTTGTCAGGAGGTTTAGGGACCTATGGAGATGTGGGTCTGGGATTCAAACCAGTAACCTTTCAATCACAGGCATAGAGGCGACCCCCCCCCCCAAGCCACACAGAGAGGCCATGGCAAGATAAGGAGCAACCCCCCCCCCCCCAGATAATGAAAATCTCAGCAAGTACAATTTCCTTATATTTAGACAAAATTCTAATTTAGTCTTGTGAATGACATTAATTTGCTTGCATTTAGGCATAGTGTCTTACAGTATTTTAGGAAATCTTACCAGGTACAAATTTCTTACTGCACTGGCAGATATCTCTGCTAGCTTGAGGCTGTCTTGTCTCAAAACAGAAACAGTTCATCCTAAATCTAAAAGCCGAATTTTTGCAGTGTCTCTAAATTAGTACTTCATTTGAAGACTAAAGCAGTCTAATCCAGAGTCAGGCTAGCAGAGCAGCTACCCTTCACTGAGAACGCCGGCCAACGAGGGGTTAACGAAGCTCTCTTGTTTTTCTGGCCGAGGTTCAGCAATAATAAAAGTAAACTACAGGGATGAGAGACGTAGGGAGAGCCAGCGACACAGTGCACCAACACGTCCGTAATAAAGCTACACGCTGTGCTGAAGGAACACGACACATGGTTACGTTAAACGTTACACTTAAGCATCTTCAGCACTATACTTTACAAACCACAATAAAATCACTTATATAACCTTCTTTGGATGGTAAAAACAGCTGTAGACAACTAGTTCAGTGCACCCAGCCATCTGCAACTAATATTTCATTCCTCTCCTGTGGCATTCATGCAGAGTGCAAGACAACACAAGATGTAAGTGGAGTTTTTAGTAGAAATAAGCTCGTGGTCTTTTTAAGCTAAGACCGACGCTGAGTGTGACATGTGACATTGCACGTGTTCACACAACAGCCAGGAAGATAGCATCGGACTGTCCATCTACTCAGAAGATGTAAGGTCTGAACCTCCATGATGCTTCTGCTGGAGAACCTGAACAGATAAGAACCCACACCTCCATGGACTCCATGACTCCCAGCGTATGTATGCAGGGCTGACCAGTAAGCTGTCAGGGAAGTGGCCATGGGTAACAGCCTGGCACCACCGTGACTATGCATTAATCTTACCCGCTCTCACCCGCATGACACCCAGCCGTAACTCCCCAGGAGATGGCAGATCCTCACTGTAGGAAGTGCCTGGTGCTAAAGGCTTGTGAGGTACTGTGCAGCTCAGGGCACTGTGCCTGTGATCAGAAGGTTGTAGGTTCATGTCCTAAAATTGGCAGTCATATCACTGTTGGGCTCCAGAACAAGGGATTTAACCCCGATTGCTCCAGGGCCTGTCTGACCCTACTTCCTTGATTGTGTGTCAATTTGGATAAAAATAGTCTAGCTAAATTAATTATAAAATGTAAATAACTGGATGTATACCGTCAGCTTATTGATTTTTTATTATTCTTGCAGGATATTCTGTCTGCATTCTCTGTACTTAAATTTGTTTGCACTGTTTATTTGTCTGTTATGTCCATGTGCTCTGTCTTTGCACTTTTTCTTTGTTTAGCACTATATGTTTGTGTCTGTGCACTTTCTGCACAAAGGTGCTGTCCACAAGAGAATTCCCTCTCAGATCAATAACAGTCTTCTCATCTTATCTTATAAAGCAACTTAACTCCTGCTGACTCCTGCCAGCAGCGAAAGAGAGAGAGAGACAGAGAGAGGGGGAGAGAGAGAGAGGGGGAGAGAGAGAGAGA
Source organism: Hyperopisus bebe (assembly GCA_026777045.1). NCBI lineage: Eukaryota > Metazoa > Chordata > Actinopteri > Osteoglossiformes > Mormyridae > Hyperopisus > Hyperopisus bebe. The sequence goes on from JAODJW010000019.1 coordinate 7,204,393, forward strand.
GAGAGAGAGAGAGAGAGAGAGAGAGACGTGTGGAGCCACACTCGCACCCGCATCTCCCCGCGTTTGGAAAAAGGCGCCGCATTGTTGGGATGGATGGATGGAAGGATGGAGGAGACAGCTTCAAAGGCACTATGATTACGGGGGTGAGCCCCAGGCGATGCCCTCATCACTCACAGGTGTGCGGCACCCCACAGAGCTCCCATTGTTACCGACCGAGTCCATCACAGGAAGGGGGCGTTTCTGCAATTTTACTTTACAGTGAACGGAAGAGGCCTTGTGACTCGTGTTCAGGCGTGTTACTGCTCTCAGGAAAGCCACTTGACTGAACACCATCCCCTGAACCAAAAGCAAGGGAGAAGAACCCTTAACTTGCACACTGAATATAAATTATTATGAAAAACCATGGGTGAAGAGCACAGAGATACAGAAACGTAAAGCACACCTCCTGCTTAAGGCAATAGATGCAGCCTTCAGATATGGTGATTTGAGGCCTACAGCTCAGCTTGGGCAAACCTGAGGAATCTCAAAGGCCAGGGACATATACAGTGGTACCTCAGAACTCAAATTTAATCCGTTCAGAACTCCGGATAGAATCCTAAAAAGCTTGAGTTCTGATCGAATTTTCCCCATTTTCCCCACATTTATCAAAACAGTAATTTGTAAAGAAAAGAAGTGCATCCAAACAATGTGTCCTGCCCCGATCATTCGCTCCTTCCGTGTGCCACGCCCCCTCGTTAACCCAGTGTGGAATCCCCTTGTGATCAGCTGTTTCTGGTTGTTGTCATTAGTCCTCTGTATTTAGTCTGTGTTTCAGTTTGTTTCCCCAGTCCGGTCAATGTACTGTCCGTCTGTGTTTTGCCTGCCTTACCTGTAATTAAACCCCATATTCCCTGCTACCCTGACATCTGCGCCTTTGTCTCCGTTCCGTCCCCGCTCAGCACAACAATATTATTATAATTAAAAGTATTAATGGTTTATTATTAATATTAAAATAATGAATAAGATGTATTTTATTATATAATAATAATTACTGTTACTGTCTATCATTGTCTAAATGTATTTTACTGTCTAAATATATGTATTCAGTTAGTGTAAACATGCACGGTGCTATCATAGCGAATGCGAGGCTGAGACTGAAGCTTTACCCTTTGTTTGCGCTGAGAGACGTGCCGCATGACTCATTTCCCCGCGCGGACAAGTTATCTTAGGTCGGCGTTCACGGTTTGACTTCTGAGATTCAGATCAGGGTAATTACTCTAGGTCATTTTTTTCGGGATCTAATGAGTTCAAGAACTGAGGTACCACTGTATAAGCAAAGAATTAAAGAGTACTTCAGCTCCTCTGACCATTGACGCATGTGGTGTAAAATCTAGGTCATTACCAACTTTAAGTCACTCAATGCTGCCTCCTCAACCAGCTCCACCTCCATCCCCAACAAACTCAACCACTTATCTGCTCACTTTCAGCGGGCAATGAAGAGTTTTCAGTCAGAGCTGAGCTCCCACTCACCAACCAGCTTCTCATGCTATGATACAGCGACGTGTTCTCCACCCTGGGCAAAGTGAATGCATGGAAGATAGCTGAACACAATGGAATCCCAGGCTATGAATTCAGAACCTGCGCAGAGCAGCTAACTGGGGTCTTCTGCTTGTCTTTGGCCCAGGCAGTTGTACCCATTGCTTTCAAGGCCACTCCCACTGTGCCAGTTCCAAAGCACTGGGCTGCATCGGCCCTTCATGACTTCCACCCTGTTGCTCTCACCCCCACCATTGCTGACTGCTTTGGGTGACTGAACCTGGTGCTGTCTCCCATCCACTGTGGACCCCCTACCGCAGGGGTGGGGAACCTGTTCCATGGAAGGTCAGTGTGGGTGTGGGTTTTTGGGATGGCCTCTCCATCAGACAATAATAAAACAGTGGTTATCAATTCCAATTCTGGGGACCCACTGTGATTGGCTGACTGAGAGGCCATCCCAAAAACCCACACTGGCTCTCCATAGAACAGGTTCCCCACCCCTGTCCTACCGTTTGCTTATTGCTCCAATAAGTCAATGGAGGACGTTATTGTGATGGCGCTCCACAGCGCTCTGGCCCACCTGGACATTAAAGACTCATGTCACATCTCCTGATCTCCAGCTCAACCAACCTGTCATCAACACTCTTCTCTGAAATTGGATTCTGGACTTTCTGACTAACAGAAGCCAATCTATCGGGTCAGGCAATCTCACTTTCTCCACCCTCACCATAAACATCGCTGTGTGACACGGCTATGTGCTGAGGCCGTTCCACTCCTCCTTCTTCACCCATCATTCCATTTCAAATATCATTCCAACATCTTGAAGTCTGTAGACGACACCACGGTGATCTGACGCCTATTAAGAGACAATGGTGAGGAAGCCTACAGGCAGGGACGAGATTCAGTGCCTTATGGAGTGGTGTACGGACAATAGACTGGTACTTAACACTCAGAAAACCAAGGAGACCATTGTGGACTTGAGACGGACAACGAGCTGTAGCCATACCCCCATCTATATCGACAGGGAAGAAGTCCAACATGTACGCAGTTTCATGTATCTTGGTGCCCACGTCTCTGAGGATAACACCTGGATAATCAACACCAGCTCCCTACCATCAAGAACATCTAGGACTACCTCACTCGTTGTCAGAGGAGTGCAAGGAGAAATCATCAAACATGGCTCTCACCCCATTCTGTCAAGATCCATCCTCGCTACATCTGTTTCCCTGTTTGGCCTGCTAGTGTTACTGGCCATCCCATCTTATGTTCTCCTGGTCTAATTTACCCAGTTTGTGTCTAGTGTAGCTATTATGTTCTATTTATCTATTTTCTCAGTTTCTCCTACTGTTTGAATCTGTAATGTTGTTAATTGCCTACACAGAGACAACAAACCAACACAGAGTAGCCCAAAAAACCAACCCTCTAACAAGGTTACTGCTGAGCCCAGTGTTCCAACCCAGAACAGGTTCAGTTTACCCAATCAGTAGACCAGGAGCAGATGTAACACAATCCCACAAGGTCTCTGGAATTTTGATGACACCACTTTACTTGGCCATATTTTTTTAGGATTATATCTGTATTTATTGACCTTTCCATTGTGTAAGTCTTTCATTGAATGAGCCCTTTCCAGAAAAAACAGAACACGGACACCTTAGCTAGACAAATTCATGGCCATTTTCTTCAGGCCAAATGTCAATGGTTCCTTTGTGGTGCAAAAGCACTCTTTATATTTCACTTAGCAGATGCTTTTATCCAAAGTGATGTCAAACTGAGAAAGCAGACAGTCCCTGAAGCAATCAGCAGTTACGGGGTTGGCTCAAAGGCACAATGGTGAAAGCACGATGCCAACCATGGGATTTAAACCAGCAACCTTCCTATCTCAGGCTTAGCATCCTAACCCAGGGAGCGACTCACCACCCTGTAATTCTCCCCATCATGCACAAGTAGATCTAAAGGCGTGAAGCGTTTCTTGAAAGTGTGGGAATCTGGTGCTTGTGGGAAGTGTTCTATGCCCATGTCGAATAAAATTCCTCATCTGTGTTCCTCACAGAGACGGATGGATCCGTCTGGTGTCCCATAAGCAATTGGCCAGATGTTGGGCACTGTGAAGGTGCTGTTACCATGGCCACCTGCAGCTGAACCAAAAGGGATCTCACCATCTACTCACCTTCCCTGTTTCATGGCCTATTGATAAGGCATGATCAAGTATAAAGGACTGGGCTGTCATTACCAAGAATGACTTTAGGGTCATACTGCAGAAGATTAAACTTCTGCCTAAAGGATCAAATGGATAAATTAAATGTGGATGTTAGTCACATGCAGTGCAATTTTCATTGCAGGTTTACCGTAAAAAGTTATTGTAGAGGCAGTTTACCGTCACAAACAATGTGGTGATTAATGGATGCCACACCGGAAGGTTTCTGGTTTTACAGAATGATCGTGTGGTTTTACAAGATGCTGTTTTGATGCCGAAGTTCCTTTTGCTGTGGGTTAGGATGTTGTGTGGGGATCCCCAGAGCCATCTCTGACTTTCAGCTATCAACGACAGCGATGACGTCATATCCTCCCTTCCAGTCCACAACTTCCTGTCTCTGTCAGCAGCAGGGAAAAGCAGAGTCATGCTAAGCTCTGACCGAGCAGTGTAAACACGGTCCTGAATGCATTCTTATGCTTCCTCTGCAGGTTTTTCTTAACTCCCTACTGTATGAATTTGTCATCATCAGCCAGCACTAGATGCTCTCACGCTCTTCTTTAGGTTTTCAGTTCCCATGAAGATATCATCTGAGGTGCAGAAGTTCACCCTAAAGTTATCTTTCTGGCAGAATGTGTGTTCTAGGCCTCAGTGGATCACAGGAGGGTCACAGGTCCCCGGTTGACCTTGACAAGGAGTCCAGACCCTCTCTATTACATTCATGGTTTGGATCAGAGGTCTCAAACTCCCAGCCCACGAGACCATTTTATATGGCCTGTTACATCTTTTTTATTCATTACTAAATCTGGCCCGCAGATCTATATTTTGCACCGAGAATCAAGAACCCAGCCTGTGGTGCAAAGTAAGAAAGAGCTTCCATTGCCTGTCACTGACCACACAGAGAGGTGCAGAACCTGATTCTTCTCTGATAAGCCTGACACATGCTCTTTCCTGATGATGACTGTGGACTTTCAGGACCCGTCATGCCCTATGACAGCCAACAACATGTCTTTGGTGTCTGACATCATTTTGAATGTGACCATTATTTCCTCTCTGCGTTCTTGAATTTATTCGGCTTTCCGGTTATTCACCTTCTGCTCTGAGGTACTTAATCTGAATCTATAATTCTGCTCAGGCCTGCTTATGCGACACTGTTACGCGAGGCTGCGCTTTATTTACTGTGAGTCCTCATTACGGAGTGGCCACTTCCTCTGGCTCCTTTAGCGCTGGGTCGGGCCGCGTTCCGTCCCGCAGCCTGCGTCGCCCTTCCGTGACACTCCGCTTTCCCCCCTAATTGGAGGCTTCATTTGATGACACTTGTACCTGTTTCAAAACGCAATTATCGTCTGGATGAGCGGCAGCAGAGAGAGAGCCTACCTGTTACCCCCCGTTTTAATTATCTCGAGAGTGGAGCACTTTACACAGATAAAAGCTTTGATATAATCAGCAGACAGTAAATCCGGGTCCTGATCGCTCCTCTAACTAACGCTCCTGAGATTACATTGCAACTCCCTGGTGAAGCAATTCTCCCCCAGGCCTGATGAGAATGAAACCTGCTGCGTAATGATTATCAAGGCATCACTGTGCTGCATATGATGAGCCTCTCACTTGTCTATAAGGGGTCTATAAAACTTCCATACAGCTTAATTAAAGCGGTTATTTCAGAATGATTCTGGAAGTGTTAATTACGTCGACCCAAAGAGTCAAGCTTCTAAATTGAGTCATTATTCATATTTATAAAGGAAAGAATCTTTGTTTTGAGAGGTGCAGTGCTGGCGTGAGTTTAATGTTTCTGATTGCATGTACAGAGGTGGGCAACTTCATTACAAATATGTCTTGTGAATTTGTTTCCGATGCAGATATTACCTCTTAATGTGTTACCTATTAGGGCAACAATGGAATTAAGTCATCTTCAGTGTCTTTGCTTGCATTGGGTTTATATAGAAATCTGCCTCTTTTACTAAGGAAGGGATGGTAATAATGTGACTGGAAACAGGCAGGCACTGAGAGATACTTTCACTTTCATCTTTTAAGGGATCGTTCACATTAAATTGAGTTTTTTTTTTTAGGAGACTGTCTGTCGCTCTGCTCTTTCGTGGACCTTAATATCGTGAAGCTTGTTTTGACTTCTTTGTCATGTTGTATCGCAAAATGTATTAGCATACGACATAAAGAAGCGGGTCATTTTGAAGGGAGTCACAAGGTGTCAGGCTTTGGAGAGCCCAACTGTGCACATCAGAGAGGATCTCAATAAACTGGTAAAGAAGTCTCAGCACTGTCTGTACTTCCTGAGAAGGATAAGGAAATACAGCAGGCCAGTCAGAATCCTTAGCGACTTCCACAGGAGGTACGATTGAGAGCATTCCTACTGGCGCCATCACAATCTGGTTCTCAGACTGCTCTATACAGCACCGCAGAGCCCTACAATGGGCGGTGAGGACTGGCTAGACCATTTCAGGGACAGCTCTACCATGCAGCTCTCATTTATCACAACAGAGTCATCAGGAGCAGTAAAGAACAGTAGCCATCCCCAGCACAAGCTTTCCATACCCCTACCATCAGATACAGTATCACAAGACTGCAGAATGGGCTATCAGGGTCTCTCACTGCCTAGCTTGCATTATGTTTACATTGCTCACATTGCATAGTCTCTGTGTATTTATTGTTATTGTGCTTATTGTCTTACTGAATGCACCACCATTTGTATTTGTGTTTAATTTATGTTTACTGATGACCTACAATTGAAGGACACTTTTTTCCTTGGGTCTCAGGAGGTTAAAGCTGACTGCTCCCCTCAGCCTGTAAATTCTGATCGTTTTTGGGACACAATTCCATTAACAGACTGAATGCTGTCCTCTATCCACAAAGGGGTAGCATCTGACTAAAGACTGAGGCATTATGGGTATCTGTGTGTGAGTGAAACTCCCTCAGCTCCCATTGAGTCTCATGTTTGTTTACAACCTAAAGGAAGCATAGGACTTGAAACAAAGAATGTTCTGGAAGGGGTGCCAGGCAACTGAGGGGTGAAATCCACAATCCTCAAGCAATCAGGACCTGAACCCCCAAGCAAGCTTTGTAAATTATTTTTGCATTCTATGAAAAAATGAATGTATAACAAAACGAGAGTTAACCAGATTATTTAGGTAAATCAAGATCGAAACATAAAGCACTATAAATGTAATAGATTATAAAGGTGATGGCATAGGAAGAAAACAAAAACCATATCATAATCCAAGACCACTAGTCCAGAAACAGGCACTGGGTACATCTGTACAACACAGGGAAACAAAATCAACATATCTGAACAACCAGAAAAAGAGCAAGGAACAGGAGCAGGATCATGCTTATGGTCAGGAAAGCAAGAACAGGGACAGGATGAGGAGCAGGATTATGATTATGATCAGGAACACAGGAACAGGGGCAGGATCAGGAATAGGATTATGATTACAACCAGTAAGGCAGGAACAGGGGCAGGATAAGGAGCAGCATGATTACGATCAGGAACATTGGCAGGATTTCCACAAATCAACTGATCCTTTTGATGAAACATGCAATGCCATGCAAAGAGGTGACTAAAAACTAGGTTCTAATATACACAATTGGTAAAATGAGCTCAATATTCTCAGAGGTGTTAGTAATATGAAGGGGTGGAGTGTGCTGTTGGTTGGAGTGATATGGGTGGGCATGGCCTCATTGGATGTGGCTGAATGGAGCATGGCTGGATACATGGGTGAGAATATGTACAGTTTGGAGGGAATATTCAGCAATGCCTGGTCTCAGTGGCATTAGATTGTATTGCTTGGCAGAGGAGATTTTCACCAAATGAAATATTCTTGTAATTATACATAAGACTTAAAAAGACATTTCTCTCAAAAGTTTCTTCATGTAATTTTCCATGTTTACTATCACTTAGAAAATGTCTAACAAGTTCCAAAAACACCTTTTAAGTGGGTGTTGATTGTCTGCATTTTAATATGTGTAAAACTGGAAGTAAGAGAGCTTAATGGGCTAATCCAAAGTAATGAAAAAGCAACGTAACATATCTTACGGCTCAATATCTCATTTACTGTCATTTTATGGACATTTTCCCCATGTACTGAGTGAAATAACAGCTGGAATTGAATTTTTTTTTATTTAAAACACACTTGCTGCTCATCCTGCTGCAGATGGAGGAAGTTTTATTTACTGGCAAAATAAAAATATTTTTTTTGCCAGTAAATTTGCTGTTTTCCATAAACAAGGCAACGTTTCAGGGTCTTCCTGGGCCATGCATGGTAATAGCTGAGCAGGATCCAGTTTTATAACAGAGCAATAGTCCAATTATGTCCAGCAAAGAACACCAACCGTTCTTACGAACAACTTTGTTCTTAAACCCCATGTACGCACTTTTTACGAAGATTCTGACATTCCCCAATGTTTTCTTATCTGAATTTGTTCTTAGCTAAGAACAGAATCTACGCACACTCAAGACCATTCCTACGCACATTTGAATAATGATATTTTGTTCAAAATAATCGGTTATAGCAGTTTTGTTCATTCTACAGTTCACGAAATCATAGTATTTGAATAATTTATAAAAGTAAAATATATATTAAAAAAATTAAAGTGTAAAAATTATTTTCATGGTAGAAACGGCGATCATGCGGATTATAAATAAGTCTATTTCTGCGTATTGGCCTTGCTATCAAAATGGCATTTCTGTTACTTCTGAAGAGCTGGCCAATCGTGCTTTGAGAAGGGAACGCATGTTTAAAGATCACTCAGATTTATTTGGCACACAGCACTCACAGAGAAGGCGATATCTTTCCATGTATCAGCTTTCTTGGGGGCTTTATATCAACTAGTTACGCTACTAAATAACATGTCTATTTGCATTTACCGCCTTTACAGTAAGATCCAGTTATCGGACTTTATTTAACAGTCCGTTATATCCAAAGTCCGTTACGTCCAGAGTTGCTGTATGCCCAGAACACAACTACAGGACACCATTTACTCATGCCACACTCTAGCAGACACACTTTTGTGGTATGAATTATATTGTTCATGTAGTAATCCAACTTTACCTGACCAGATGCGTGACTATTAATATTCCCGACTCCGTATCTGCGCTGGATAACACCGGCACGCCACGCGCCTTGGAGGCGGAGCCTGCATGTCCGTTATAGCCGAATAAAACTACAGATAAAAGCAGCCCTGGGGACTAAATTGTTTGTCCGTTATAAGCGAAATTCCCTTATGTGCGAGTCCGCTATATCCGATGCTTTTTCTGCATGTTCTTAAAGGCGCACGCCTGGGACCAGCGGACCTCGTCCGTTATAGACGATATTCCGTTATAAGCGAGTCCACTATAACGGGATTTTACTGTATTAATACTTCTACTTCAGCATTACTTAAGTTTTTTTTCTGTCTTAGAGCCAAGCAGCTCACAGCCTACGCGTCTCTTCGCCATTCCTGGCACACGGCCCTACAGTCCACATGCCCTTTATGGGAAATTGCATGGCGTAAACTGGCACGCGCTTTCAGTTACGAAGACGTGGGATTCACCATTCTTAAGAACAAAGGTGCGAATAATTCTGCTACTTCAGAACACGTCATGAATCCGACGTAGGTTGTTCTTAAATTTCGTAGAAACAAATTTAAGAGAATTCTTAAGAAAATATTGGTGAATGAGGCCCGATATTTACTATATCTACTGTTATGAGCAATTTGCTTACATTGTATAGGACTTAGGTGGCGGCTCACCAAGAGCCACAGCCTGCTGTCATTTAGAATAGAATAGAATAAAATATCTATGTCTATTCTGTTCTATACTATTCTCAATGACAGCAGGCTGTGGCTCTGGACATTATATCTTATAGAAAGAACAAAGTTAGCTGATAATGTTATTTAGAAATAAAGTTCTAAGAAAATATTATTTAGATAAGCCTGCCTCTGACACATCTGTTCCTGGTATTTACCTGAGAATAGGTCTGGCTCATCAGAAGCCAGGGAGGATAGAAAACCTGCTGGACAGCAGCTCTCAGGACTGAAGTTGGAGACCCCTGGGCTAGATTCAATTCATTCAATTCATTTAAACGCAAAGCATTTCACATTCTGTTCATATGTATGGTTATGTATCATGTTTATATTATTCAAGTAGAGACATTTTGATTGTCCGAATCCCTGGAACAGCTGGTGCTATGGTTTTGAATGCCAATGGATGCTCATTAGTTTTGGTCAGACCTGTGTTCACTTCACTTTGATTGACGTCACTGTATTTTGACTGGTGTAAAGTTTTTCAAGGACAAGTGTTGTCATGCGAAGCAGCAGTGAATGGTGCATTATAAACTGGAAATGACTATGAGTCCTTCACCCGAGGGCTCAGTGCAAATCCACCCTTTGGAAATCCCGATTTAGTTGTCTGGCTGATACCGCTTTATTTCAACACAGACACTATTCAATTTCTGGTATCAGAAACGAGGCCGTTTGGAGTTTGGCCACTTGCAGACATCAGGCAGACATTGTTATGGTCCAGAATGCTGATGCAGGCACAAAACAAGCGTGTGCACTTGGCAGTTCAAATGCAGAAAACAGCGCGACACTAAGGGAAACTTTAAACAGTACTTTAGAGAGGAAAAGAAAATAATGCAGTTTGAGTTGGACAAATGCATTTCAAAATGTTTCAATGGCCATTGAATGAAGACTTTTGTTAATGTCAAACTCTGCCCCCAATGGGCTGTATGTTCATAAAAGTTATTTTGTACTATTTTTAAAATTTATTTGCCAGATGCTTTTATCGAAAGTGACACACATCTTTTTGTAGGGTTAGACAGTCCCTGGTGGAGTTGGGCCTTGCTGAAGGGCCCAATGGTGACATCACTCTGCTGACCCTGGGATGTGAACTGGCAACCTTCCGATCACAGGCGCAGCATCCGAACCCACTGAATCACACACTGCGAGCAGCAAAGCAGCACACCCACCACAGTGATCGCACCAGGCTTTCTGGGAGCCCACGACAGCCTGTGACCTTCACGTTTCCTCGCTGGAAAGCTTTAAGGTTAGGATCAAGGCTCATAAAGAAGAGGGGTCATTCAGGGACGCTGTTCCTATGTAGTTTACAGCCAGACCCTAGAATTTTAGGGACGGAATAAAAAATAGACCTCTACTTCCAGTAACTTAACAATCATCTATCAAATGAATAATATGTTCACATTAATAAAATGTATGATTATCAAATAAAAATGCCACAAAGTAGTTTTCCTTTGTGTAGTAGTTTGGCTTTTCCAGTCATCCAACAGCATCATGAAGATGGATGTAGACACGTCCCACCAACACATGGACATGGTGGTGAACAGGATAACACAGACAAAGAGACACAGAGACACTCAGGCGCTGTTTAGTTGTTTAAAAGGCCACCGCAAGGCCTCCATTTTAATGGATCTTTAAATTCAGCATATGATGCACAACCTTATAAATCATTAGGGAATTAAATGGCACAAAGATGAGGAGAAGTGATGTAAGAAAAAGAATTGGTGATTTAGCATTTGCCACCATGTGAAATCTAATGTGGCTTGAGCTGAGAAACTAGTGGACAAGATATTTACCCAGCTGAGCTGAGTGTGCAGGGGAGGACAATGTTTGGAAGTGCAGAGGATTGGTGCACTTTTAGAAGACCCATGTCAGGTCTATAGGGGATTACCTTTCATTGTGGCATGATGTCGCGGTGAACTGGAACATTAAGGGATGGTCATATTTATATTGTGCAAGTCTGGCCCCAAATGTCCCCTGAAAGGTATCAGACAGCCCATCCTGCCTTTTCCCTTTTTGGGATTAATTTATTGGAATGGTAGTAATGTTTTAGCACTGAAAATGGATGTATCTTGTGCACCAAAAGAGTCTTGTTATTGCTCTAAGTTATACAACCAAAAAACAGATTTCTTATGTCAGTGTTTTCCAACCCGGTCCTTGAGGAACCACAGTCAGTTCGTATTTTTGCTCCCTCACGATCCCCTGCCAAATAATCTGTGGGTCCTTGAGGAGCGGATTGGGAAGCACTATCTTAGGTGGTTAAGAAGAAGATGGTAATGTAGGCAAAATGGAGATACTGGTCCTCAAAAACAATGCTTCCCAGTCCGATTCTTGGGGACCCCCAGAGAGTCCAGATTTTTGCTCACTCACAGACAGTCTACATTTTTGCCAGCAAAAACATGGACTGTTTAGAGTCCCCGAGGACCAGATTGGGAAGCACTGCTCTAGAAAGAGGGGCTCCCTGATGAGATGTTTTGAGGTTCTCCAGGATGGGTATAGATAAATGTTCCTTCATGTAGACTCATATCAACAGCGGGAACAGAAAGTACAGAATGAAGAGACCATTTAGGTCACTGTGTCACAAATTGCTGCAGAAGCTCCCTTTAAGCTCTTTAGTTAAATAAGTTACATCTGGGTAGAGAACTAAAAAGGGATTTTATACGATCAACGGTCTTCATCGTGGATAGGCCACAGTGCAGCCATTTTCAAAACACTGAGAAACTCCTTTTGGTGGGAATTCATGTTTGTTTTTTTAATTATCTTATTCTAATGTCATTATTGTGAATTTCCAGAAGAGGACAGATCACATAGCAGTGTTCAGAAGTTCTTCAATTAGCAGTAGGCCTACTAGTGTCTAATATCAAATGCTTACTCTCTTTCAGCACTTTCCTAGACCAGACTGCTAGCTAAATTGCCACCATGTAAGGACTGTACTGGTATAGAGGTCCGTTTCACTCCACATCTGTTGGGTCTGTGTCAGATCCAAAGGACTAGCAAGGTTTTCATGCTGCTGTACTGGTGACCATCTAATTTTGATTTCATTAGACTTACTTAATAGGTCCATTAAAAATGGGAAATGGCATTGGGTGGTCTTTTAGATGGGCATCATATAAAAACTTACATTGAATAGTTACAGTAATGTAAAGGAATGGCCCTCTCATTACTGTCTAATTACACACAAGTTTATAATGTCATAAAATTCATTGGTTTTTCACGAGTATCACACATTTAGCTTCCAACTGCTTACCCTGGAGAGTGTGTGTGTGTGTGTGTGTGGGGGGGGGGGGTTACCACAGGTAGCGTTGGGAAAAGGTAAGGGCCCCACCCTACGTGACATGCCAACCCTTCGCAGCATGCGCACACGACACGTGGGAGGAAACTGGAGGGAGAGCGTGACATCATAGAGGGGAATCCAGACCCGAAACCCAGGAAGTGTGAGGAATGGAAAATCGCGTTATTTCATTTAAAATACATTACTGTCATGTATTACTTGCGACAAAATCTTGTTTTTCAAGAAAATAGAGGGCTAATATCAAACATGGAGCCTTTTGCTATTCCCTCCCTATTCCACCAAAAGGTGGCGCTCTCGAGTTTTCAAAGGACCGAAACGCGCCAGTCTTCACAGCGCTCCCTTTACCGTAGGATAGCACAGAAATCATTTTACATTGACAAAATCAGTGCTCGGTGACTGTTACGTTATATGTATAATGTGAAAATACAGGACGACGTGGAGTATATTATGAAATTGGAGTATATTATGAAATTGAAATTGATGAATTTGCAATGGCTTTAAATGTCTTATTTAAAAGTCACCGCCCAAATAAAGTAAAATAACTAAAAGAGCAGTGTGCTAAAATGAACAAAATGTGAATGCATCCGAAACGGGATGAAATACGAGGCCAAAAGCGTCATGCATTTTGTATTTTTATTATTTTTTTTATTAATTCATCCCCTTAACTTTTTTGATGACAATAAAATGAAACGCCATATATAGACTATTTTTAACACGAAGACACGCTTTAAAAAGACCCCTCCTATATGTATCTGAGGTGTTTCAGCACAGAGGGTCACCGTAAAATGTCACTCCTTTGGAGTGACAGGCAGGTGACAGTCCCCGTGTTTGATCAAACTTTTTGTTTCGGCACTCTTATGTTAATAGGCTTTCTGAGCGAGCGGAGCCCATTGGCTACGAGTCCGAGTCATTTTCCCATTTAAAGCCTGACGTCAGGGCGCCTATAAAACTCAGCAATGCTTTTAAACTCATCCCCTGCCCGTCCCTTAAATATCAACAGCACGCGGCGTCTTCCTTGCACGACTGCCTTTCTTTTGGTTTTGAGTTTTTTTTTTCCTTTTTAATCTGGTTGCACAGTGAAGTTGCGCACACGATGCTGTGAAATGCCGTTAACTGTGTGAAAGCTGTGATATTGTCGGGCGCAGAGAGGCAGGGAGCGCCTCCGCGAAGGACGGCTGATCCTTCACACTAACTGCGCATTTCAAACAGAAAGAAAAAGCCCATTTTTAAAATAAACAGCGATTCAAACTGGCTCACACTCTTTGCAACCAGAACAGTCTGACAGCTGCTCTTCAGCCCCTTTGGAGGACTGTCAGCAGCAAGAGGATGGCATCAGAGCTGGCGATGAGCAGCCCCGACCTGCCCACCAGTCCCCTGGCCATGCAATATGTTAATGACTTCGATCTGATGAAGTTTGAAGTGAAGAAGGAGCCGCTGGAGCCCGATCGCAGCATCAGCCAGTGCAGCCGCCCGATCGCCGGGGGATCCCTGTCTTCCACCCCGATGAGCACGCCTTGCAGTTCGGTACCTCCTTCTCCGAGCTTCTCGGCGCCCAGTCCGGGCTCCGGGAGCGAGCAGAAGGCACACTTGGAGGATTTCTACTGGATGACCGGTTACCAGCAGCAGTTGAATCCCGAGGCTTTGGGCTTCAGCCCCGAAGACGCCGTGGAGGCGCTGATCAGCAGCACTCACCAGCTTCAGACCTTCGATGGATATGCTAGAGGGCAGCAGTTTGCCGGTGCAGCCGGAGCAGGAGGCACCATGGCCGGAGAAGAGATGGGCTCTGCCGCCGCAGTGGTGTCTGCTGTCATTGCGGCTGCTGCAGCCCAGAACGGAGCTCCTCATCATCACCACCACCACCACCACGCCGGGGGTCATCACCAGGCGTCCGGGGTTCAATCTAACGGCAGCTCAGGGGGAAACCACCAGCACATGCATCTGGACGAGCGGTTCTCGGACGAGCAGCTGGTGACCATGTCGGTGCGGGAGCTCAATCGGCAGCTACGCGGGGTCAGTAAAGAAGAAGTGATCAGGCTTAAGCAGAAAAGGAGGACCCTCAAAAACCGAGGCTATGCCCAGTCATGCCGATTCAAGAGGGTTCAGCAGAGGCATGTCCTGGAAAGCGAGAAGACCCAGCTAATTCAGCAAGTAGACCACCTCAAACAAGAGATCTCCAGGCTGGTCCGGGAGAGGGATGCGTACAAGGAGAAGTACGAGAAGCTTGTCAGCAATGGCTTCAGAGAAAACGGCTCCAGCAGTGACAACAACCCTTCGTCTCCAGAGTTTTTCATGTGAGTCTCAGCTTAAGCAGAAACAAATCAAACGCGACAGCTCCTTTACTAAAAGTTGTCCACGCGAATAACTTTTGTTTGGGGCTCGATAGACCAAGAAACCAGTTCTACGTTATTGTTTTTTTTTTCAGCCTTCCTTTTTCTATTATTAATATAATTATTCCACTTTGAGAATCAGGGTTTACTCAACTTATATATCACATTTTGGTGGCTTGCAATAGAAAGATCCAATTTGTCATCGAAAACAGTGTTCTTCATTTTGGAGATTGCTCGTTGAATCCTGCCATGAATTTTGTAATCCAACTTCCACTGTAAGTGCTAGTCTTTGTCGCTGTATTATATTTATTGTATTTAGTCACTAAGTACTCAGTATTATACGCAGTTCATGAAGGCATATCAGATTTTTGTTTTATTTTTTATTATTTTTGTATTTTAAAAGTTTAAAAGTTAAAAGTTTAGTTTTCGAAAATGTAAATAGGCCATACTTCATTTTAAATACTTAATTTTAATACTTTGACTATATATAGTGAACGTATACATAGTGACGCGCGTGTTTTGTATGCGTGCGTCTAATCAAAACTTTTTATTTTAGTAATCTGGTTCACCTAAATATCAATAGCGATGTAAAGTGACGGCTGCCGAAACTACCTTAAGTAGTGAATGCTCTGATTTTATTATTATTACTACTACTTTATTTTAATTTCTACGGACTGTTCTGAGCCTATACCATTTCACCCCACGCTCATCCCACGCATTACTGACGTTTTGTGTTTGTCAGGTAAATGGCAGTAGCGTCATAATGACATGTAGTACTGTTTTCAGATCCTAAATATCATTGTATAGTCCTGCATGCTGGACATGTAGGCTTTTTATTTTCTTTTTTGTGCTTGAATGTGAAATTCACCAGATAGCTGGCACATGGCTTCCAAAACTTTATTTTATTACCTGATCACTTTGTGGGATTCTTTATCACCAGCCGTGACAACGCGCCCTATCATGGCATCAGTATTTGCCTGATAACGATTTTTGCAATGTTGGACCCCCATAATGCACAGTGATTCCCCGATGAATCTTGTTTAAAGATGCCATTCTGGTTCCGGATATGCAGGAGAGGAATAGACCTGAAACGTTTCTAAAACGGACCACTCCTTCTCTGGGATGTGAACTGTTTCCGTGGTTTGTTTATTTAACAAAACCATATTCCTGTCAGCTGAACGGAGTTATATAATTATAATTATACAGACATTCCATCTATATGCCTAAACGGTCATTATTGTGCTACAGGTGGATATTCAAATGAAAGTGTTTGGAAAATTAGGCGCATGTGCACTAATTTGTTTCTTTCTTTATTGTTTGTTTGTTTTTAATTATTATTATAATTTATTTTTTGTTGTTGTTTCAATGAATTGCTTATGAAGGAAGGTGACCATTATTTTCTTACACAATTTCTTGTAAATACCCCAAACTATTTTGTAGCTTGCCCATGCAGTACAAAACATAACAAATCAAGTTTGCCGTTGCACATCTTGCTATAACTTTGACTTCATTTACTGTAAACCAAAGTGTACGGAAGGAACCGGTTTCATTTTAAGCCAACGGTGACACCCAGAGTTAGTTTAATGATGTTAATAATCGGACTAAAATGCACTAGAGCAATCTGCAGTCATATATTACAGAATGGAAACGTCTTAAAACATTAATATACAGAAATTCTTTGAAATGAAATATGCATGTAATTGCTGGAAAAGTTTGCTTTTTTTGTTATGTGATATCAGGACTGTTTGGTTGGCGGGATACGAGGCAGTAACGCAATTATGTTAATATAGGAACTAATGTCTGGACATTTATAAAATGCAGGGATTGATACTCTGCTTGGGAAAATATCATTTATCAATAAAATAAAATTAAAGAAAATTGTTAACGTTCTTTTTATATCTATTTTGCTGTGCAAAAATATTTTACTTACTAACCGTATGTAATGTTCATATGTGAGTTCTCCCATTTCATACAATTAAACCATATGCAATAAATGATGCGTTAAAAATTGGGCTTTATCTAGTCGTCAGTTTCATTTATTGTTTATGTTCTTATTTTAAGAGAAGGTGTAGGAATCGTGCTTAAGTGCACGCAGCTGACAGATTAACAATGCTATCAGCAAGGATAATCAAGTAATGGCAGCTGACGTTCCTGCAATTCTGTAATGCATTTTCTTTCTAGTTACAGCTGTAAATAAATCTTTGCTTTAAATGGAAGTATTTCCTTTTAAAAGTAATTGGAAATAACTGAAAAGTAAATTAGCCAATATAGAGTTTATGTAGCAGAAAATATCCGCCTTGTATTAATATGTTTAGGCCTATATTAGGCTATGTTAGACGTCGGTTTTAAACCTTGCGGGAAATGCGGAGCGCTCCGCAATACTGTTACATTAAAATTGCCCCGAATTTACAGAAACCTGCTCTGGACGTTTATGTTTTTGCGGAAGTAGCCTAACATATCCTGATA
>JAODJW010000019.1:7221976-7232732 GCA_026777045.1 Hyperopisus bebe
AAGCAGCGCCTTTTAAGCATTGTTATGATATACACTGGAAAATTACCGATGCTGAGATGAGCTCCGTTGTTTGTAAACGGCTTTGGCTGCACAGATCGGCATCTCTGTTATCGAATCTACTGAAAGATAGAGCAGGACGGCAGAAAATATCACAAAAGTAACTGCGACAAGTAGAACTTGACTCAAAACGAAAAGCGTGACTGCAAACCAGTGGGAGTTTATTCCTCGCAACTGCAATTTGAAATTAACGACGTAAGTACGTCTAAACTGTGGTTTCTAATATTGTAGTACTGATCTGTCTATATTTTAGTCCGTACCGGTTATCATTCATATGAAGTCCATGCTGGTCTTGATTACTGTTTTTTTCCCCAAAATAAACTCATGCTGTACAAGTCATCGCGATTTTAATAAGGCTGGAAAACTGCTGTGATTAAGTTGCTGTTTACTTATTTATCATCATGCAAACTTACAAATAAAAGTATAAATAGGGGCCGAATTAATCTGAACCTAAAATTAAGTTTACTACTTTTTTCCTGCGGAATCCCCGCAAAAATGGATTTAAGTGCCGGTGGGAGTAGATGAGAATTGCAAACGTACGTAAAAGAAACGAATGGTTCAACCCAGTGTCACCCCTGATTTATTTTTAAAAGTAACTATTCAGTCTATTTGTTCGCTATTTATATTTTAACCTGTTTTAAATGCACAACGTATAAACATTGATTTAGTGTGTAAACGTTCATATTTGCGCTCCTTCGTATGTCTTGACAAATATTGTGATATAAATCGTCAAAATAATGATGCCAAATGTTTTTTGATGACACGAGCGAATCTCAATACGGAGATGCCTTTACTTTTAGCATAGTAAATTATTTTAACCCCCACCGCGTTGGACATGTTTATCTCTTGTGACTGAGCGGAGTCATAGTACAATTACTGAAATTAACTTACTAATAGTGAACTAATGAACTTCTGTTCAGAGCCAGGGAATGAGGTATTTTTACTGACTGGACCCAGTCACTATAAATGGCTTTGGATTCAGCTTCAATAGGTGTTGTGAAAGTGTGACTTTCCCGTTGATTAGGACAGCAGTAATCATGGGGCCACGGTAAAGAGAGGGCGCTGTAAGATAATGACTGAGGTGGGATTCCTTCAGATGCTCCGAATGACAATGGACACACTGATTGTCGCATGTCCCTTAAGGCCTGTGTTCGGTTGCATATGGCGTGTTTCTATCGATTTGTCCGGCGGTAAAACTAAAAATGTGTGAGCTGAGGAATCCTTTAGTATCATAGAAAATCTTGCAAATACTTTTTTCACTATTGGCCTCAGTTGGCCAGCAATAAACCGCTATCTGGACAGTGTGAGGATGGGTCTCCCTCGCCTGGCCTCGCCTCCCCCCGCCTCGCCTCTGCCCCAGAGCGGCGTCCGTCCTGCGGCAGTCAGACAGTCGCTGGGCTTGCTGCTTCCCGCTGTCGCCCGTCTCTTAGCCCGAGTAAAGTCACACTCCGGCCTGCGCTAAACGCCTCCACATGAGTTCAAGAGATGCTTAAAAAGCTGAAAATGAGCGGGAATTGGGGAAGCCCTTGTCAGCTTAAATAAACCCCATTAGGGTAAACTGCTGGCTCTTCAGAAAGTGACCATTAATAGCCCCCCACCCAAACACGCTACGGAGGGTCTCTAAGATTTACACCAAATGTTCTGGATGACCAGGAGTGGATATTCCTCCTCCCTTTCATTTTCTCTCTCCACACCGACAGAATTTCATTATTAGTCAGTCAGGAGATGCTGCTCTGAATTATTCTGCATTATTCATATTACAATGTTATCAAATAAGGGACTAAAAGGTACCAACTATGCTCAAGTCATTCAGACACTTTCAGGTGAACATACGTGAACATATCACTTCCTGCTGATAACTTGTCACTGCTGTGAGTTTTTCCTCTTCTGAATTGTGTTGGTTCATTAATTACGGTTCTAAGTATATGTAATTAATGTGATTAAAGTCATAATTGCCGTGAGTTCAGCCAGTCGTCTGTCACGGTAATGGACTTGAAATTTGGTGTTAGCAGTGCAGGATAAAGTTGACATATGTTTTCCTTCAGAAGCTGAACGCATTTGAATGAAAGTAAATCATTGATTTGTACCTTACTATTGCTCGAAATTGTGAGAATGGAAAAAAAAAAGATTTATACTGTCTGTAAAGTCTGTGAGTATCAGTCCATCCACTTTCGGCATTCGCTAGCGGAACAACGGAGCAGAATGCTGATCACAGCTAATGCTATACTAAATGCACATTGTGCGCTAAATGCAGTGTATACTAA
Organism: Hyperopisus bebe; assembly: GCA_026777045.1. Taxonomy (NCBI): domain Eukaryota; kingdom Metazoa; phylum Chordata; class Actinopteri; order Osteoglossiformes; family Mormyridae; genus Hyperopisus; species Hyperopisus bebe. The sequence continues at coordinate 7,224,298 of JAODJW010000019.1, forward strand.
ATGCATATTGTGCGCTAAATGCAGTGTATACTAAATGCACATTGTATATTACATTTTTGAAAATAAAAAAATAGAAGAACAAAGCCGGACACTATTTGATGGACTGGGATAGCAGAGCATTTAAAGACCTGAGCCAGTGATAGAAACTGTCACAAGACAGCAGGACCTTGTTAGGGTGGACATCAGTCTTAATATACCTCCTGTTTCTAAGGTTTTAGGAAGCCTTAAGAATATCCGATATCAGAATGTGCCAAAGCATTATGTAAAATACAGTGCAGCACCATATTTGATATTCTAGTGAGGCTAACGGATAATACTTTACAAATTCAGAGCCTTGCCTTCGCATCCTACAAAATGACCTTAGTATTGTACTACACTCTGTGCTATATGCTATGTATAATATCTACTTACTCTACATTTACCATATATATGAAGGGTGTGGTATGTTTCGAGTTGTGATTTATCACTCTTGTAGTTTTAAGCTGTTTCCCGTGTTTCTGTGGAGATGATACAGTTGCTGAATGGCGGTGTGGTGGTCTGGGCTGAGCCCCTTGCTCTGCTACACCTGTACCTTAAAGCCACCTGGTGATTTATCCTCCTCCAACCTCAGCACCTGCTCCTCCTTCTCTTCCCCCTCCTCGGCCCGGCAAGGTGACCTGCAGGAACTTCCATTTGTCCAGGAAGCCACACTTGCACCCCCCTTTACCTGGGGAGTCACTTTAGCAGCAAAATTGACGGGGTCCTGCCCGATGACGGCTGAAGGAACCTGACAGAGTCATGGAACAGGAAGACAGCTTTTGTCATCTGCTCATGATCTCCTCGTGTCGTCATGGCCTTTCCCCTGGGTACTCCAGTTTCCCCCCACAGTCCAAAAATGTGGCGAGGCTAATTGGAGTTGTCGCGTCGCCCATAGGTGTGCCTGCGCGTGTGAATGGAGTGTGGGTGTGTCTTGTGATGGGTTGGCGCCCCATCCTGGCTTTACTGCCTCGCGCCTGTGGTTTGCTGGATCCCCACAACCCTGTATTGGACAATTGGGATATGGAACATGGATGGATGATAACAACAAGAACAAGAACAATAATAATAATATGAATTTCAGACACTTACCTGGAGGATTACAGTTATTACAAAAACCCTAATGTCTGAGTGACTCTATGGTCCATAGGCAAGTATATAAAAATGTTGAAACATACTTAAATAAGAGGCTAGTGCTTTTTTTCTCTTTTTAGTCACATTTTATAAATGGAACTGAAAACTCACCTCCTGAATTCTATATTTAAATGAGTATGTAAAGGCAGACGGAGGTTTGTAGTGGCATTTGGGCCCGTTTGGTTGTGAGGATGTACTGACAGCCAGACTGCTAACTTACACCATGGAAGAGGAAGAGGTGCAAACGCAGAGAGCCGTGGTTTCTTGCTGCATGAGAACGTACCATAGTAGGAAGTTTTACTGCAGTAAAATGGATAACTACACTTAATATGCACTGTGCCGCTGACACACTCGGGTTCACCATCAAGGATTCCTGTAGATGTGCTCGCTTCAGTTTTTATAGATATAATTATTATTAGTAATAATAATAGTGTGTGACTGAGGGCTGGTACCACTGAGGCTGGACGTAATAATCTGTGAATTTCTGCTGCTGACCAGTGTGACCTGGAGCTCAGGGTGCAGTTTGCACCGCGTGGGACGCTACGTGACGGAATCTGCAGCTCACGCCGGCTGAACCTCACACGGCAGAACCTTCTAGAGCAAGAGTACCTCTTATATCACATTGACTTCTGAGGAGGGATGAATTAAAGAAAGATTTCACTAAACAGCCCGAGTGAGCGAGATTAAATAAAATGTGCTGGCGTGAGCTTCAGCATCTCCAGCTTCAGCATTCCCCCGCAACTCCAGTATCTCCTGCACACCTCAAAGCCTGCAGTGTTACATTTTGTTCTGGCCCTTAGATAAGCGTGTTAACATGTCAATCTGTTACTCGTTTGTGTGCATCCAACTGCCTACCTGCTCAGGGTCATAGAGGGGGCGGAGCCTATCCAACTGCCTACCTGCTCAGGGTCATAGAGGGGGCGGAGCCTATCCAACTGCCTACCTGCTCAGGGTCATGGAGGGGGCGGAGCCTATCCAACTGCCTACCTGCTCAGGGTCATATAGGGGGCGGAGTCTATCCAACTGCCTACCTGCTCAGGGTCATGGAGGGGGCGGAGTCTATCCAACTGCCTACCTGCTCAGGGTCTTAGAGGGGGTGGAGCCTATCCCAGACAACATGAAATGTAATGCTGGGGTTCACGGCTGGATGGGGTGCCGGTCCTTCACAGAGTATTTATAGTACAACATATATGTTCATTTATTTTGCAGAAAATGTTTGACTAACATAGCATTTTTGTTCTACAAAATAGTCTGGGTATACATAATTTATGACTGTGATTTTAAAGAAACACAAATGTTATGTGTCGTCAGTGTTTGAGATTGTGTCATGTGATCAATGTCCATGCATGTGCCCATAGTGAGTGTCACCCACTTTATTTTGTATCCTCATGGGATCTTGACTATTGCAAGCTAGCCTGTTAGCGTTGGCCGTTACCATCAAGCTAACGTTGGCATGGATTACAGAGGTAGCGGTGTGTCTCTGTCTCTCTGCCTCTTCCTCTCTGTAAGTTTCATTCTGCCTCTTATCGTCCACCACGTCAGGTCCTCAAGAAAGTTTCTGCATCTGTGACAGCGAATAACAGCCAGTGCCCTTGGCCTGGACCCTCAGGTAAAACCCCAACGGTCTCCTGTAAAAACACACGCTGGATCAATAGCTTTTCTATTAGTGCACTTGTTCAAATTTTTTCCTGTTAAAAGTGATTAGAGCAAACACACAACATCCAGTTTTCGTGAGACATAGTTTATGCAGGATGTATTATTATTATTATTATTATTATTATTATTATTGTTGTTGTTATTAATAATAATAATAATAATAATACATCCGAGGTATTTTAAAATAAAATAAAAAAAGAAACAATATGCAAAAAAACAAAATCTTACACACAGACATATTATAGTCACCCGCTTGACTAATTGTACCTGCTTGGTATTAACTTAAATGAATTATTCTATTGGTGTGTGACATTGTGTTAGGGCAGATAGGCTTCAGAGTGTCTGCCCTGAATTGAAATGTTTGTGTGTGTATCTTATTCACTGTAAGTGTTGTGCCTTTTCACTGAAATGCCGGAGTCCTGCAGCAGAGATGCTTTGGGTGAATTACATTGTAATACTACGGAGAGCATTTTGCTGCCATTTCTTTTTGCTGGCATCGGAACAGCGAGCCCTTCGGGATCCCATGTGACCTCTTACAGAGGCTGACAGTGCCAGAGCCACCTCTACAGCTTTGCTTTCTCACCATAACCTATTGCTGTCGCTATGAGAAGCTGCGCGAGTAAGCAGAGATGCGGGTCCCCACACCGTCCCTTCGGGCCCCGGCTTTCGCTCCATAAGTACCGCAGCGGCTTGCTCCTTGCCAGTGCCCAGCTAGTTGGCCCTCCCCTCTCCCCCCCTGCCGGGTATCTGGGTGCGGTAGCTCCTCTGTTTAGGGGCGCTAAGAGACGTGCTGCTAAATATAGGGCGGACAGCCCACCCCCCGCCAGCATTTCCGCGCTGTCCCTCACTGTGCTAATTTTGGGAATTCTCCTCGGTTTTCTTCCTCGATGTTCGTAGTTTTTTTCCCCCTCTTTTCCCGCTGGCCCCTCCGGGATGGCCGGTCCCTCACGCAGCACCATGTGATGGAAGCTCTCCAGCTGACAGGTGTATGACTTTGCAGCTGCCTGATGTAGCGGCGATGGGCGTGGTCTGGCCACACGTGCACAGATCCACCAGCAGGGCGGCGCTGTGATGCCTCTCTCATGCGCTGGCCCATCCCTCACCGCTGCCCCGTTCCAGTTGTGAGTTCCGCAGCTGCTCCACATCAGCAATTATGCAGGATGGAAATAACTCTGTGCCTAATTTTAGGCCTTTTTAGGGCAACGCTGCCTTTATTCGTTGTTTTTATTATTTATGCAAAGCAGGAGAGGTTCGTTTTTTCATTGTGCACCATCTTGCCCTTTAATAAAAAGGAAATTAATGATTTATAATGAATGCAGGGGATAAACTGACAAAATGACAGGTTTACCATTGAGTGGGGGGTCCTGAATGCGGACGCTTCATTAGGGGGAGGAGCTGGGGTGCCGTACGACGTGTGGGAATGAACAGGAAACTCGTTTTTCTCCTCTTCCCAGCATTTCCATTTCAGGGAATCTCTGTGCTGAACCGTTGCATCTTTGATGTTGGTATTTGGTCGGCATGGTGATTTTATGCGGGTCCCGTCTTCCGACGCCAGCTCACAGTGGCATCAAACAGTCGAGGCACGTCGCTAGAGAGGTACCGGGGAAAGCGTGAGACGGCCCACGGCACCTGGCTGTCCTTGAACGCGGCGCGCTTGGGTCAGCTTTCAGTATCGTGACTTCTCTTTCTATGGGGACGGACACCCAATCTGCCAGCTGGATGTGACGGACAGGCTGGGACAAGGTGCACAGGGGTGCAGAGTGGGCTATCGGATCAGGACCGGGCTATCAGATCGGGCCGGAGGGGCTGGGATACCGGAAATAAGACCTTTCGTTCCCTTTGGGATCGAAGGCTTTCTGGTGTCTGAGGTCCCTGGTCAATGAGGAGTGAGAGCAGCGGCCTGGCGGCGGTGCCAGGGGAAACACAATGTACCTCTGCAGTGTCGGGACGTCCACCTTCCAGCCAGGGCGGTGTTGGGGGGGGGCAGACCCCCGTGTTTGGGCCCCATCAAGAAACACAAAGATCTGCATTTTGTGCTAAACGCTCCATTGCTCGCTTTTCAGGTGTGTCGAGATGCAATGTTTAAGGTTTAAAACACGCACACACACACACACACACACGGACACACAGAGACACACACAGAGACACACACACGCACGGACATGGACACACACGCGCGCCACAGGATTTGCTGGGTTGCCAGGGTGGGGGTGCTTCCCTCGCTGTTTCTCACAGCTGGTGCAGATGCGCCTCTGCATGTGACACTCGCTCTGCATAGCCGCTGCAGAAGCCCAGGCGTGACCGTGCGGTGGTGAGAGGGCAAGGCCACGCTCTCTCTCTCTCTCTCTCTCTCTCTCACTTTCCCATCCTCCATTTGAAGGTTTTATAACTGCCTTTTGATCCTGCAAGCAAGTTGCTGCCATGGACCCTTGACCCACGTTAGGGTTCGACTCGCTGCATGAGCAGAGTCCCAGGAGAGGAGGTGCAGTGGGAGGGGGAGGCCTGCGTGATTTATATCAGGGGGAGCTGCGCAGACTGACACTGAACACACACCGGGGGTGTTTCATTTAGCTGGGGGCAGTTGAGATGTTTGTTTATAAATACATAGGGGGAGACCTTGTCCAGACGCTGGAGAAGACCCCCAGTCTTTTAATGCCACCCCTGCCTTCTTTAAAAACGCTTAATTTTTTTAAGACGATCTTGAGAGTGACATATCAGAGAGAGAGAGCCTGGTGTGAACTCGCTGACCACGTGCAGCAGAGAGAAGCTGCAGAGGAGTGACAGTGAGCGGGGAAGGCATGCTGGGGACCTAGCAGGCGTGGGCTGGTGATCTCCTTCACAGTAGCTCCCAGTGCAAGCTTTTCCACCATCAAAATTCCCGAGAGGATCCTGCAAATTCCCTCAGACTTACAGATCTGTGGTCACTGGGTATAGAATGAAAGGAGGGCCATGTTAAACACCCTGACGATGATGGGAATGGCATCATCCCAGGGGGGTTGGGGCTGGGGGGGTCGAGGTCCATATCACCAGAGCTCCTCTGCTCCTTCACAGAGGCATGGGAGATGAGAAGTTTGATTTGAATTCAGTCCTCAGGGAGAGTGTGATTTTGATTTTGGTATATATTTGGTAAACAGCCAGTAAGGGATTTTGGGTAAAAATCACCTTATTCTGTGAACAGCCAGTAAGGGGTTCTGGGTAAAAATCACCTTACTCCGTAAATATCCAGTAAGGGATTCCAGGTAAAAATCAACTCATTCTGTAAGTAGCCACCAAGTGATTCTAGGTAAAAATCATCGTATTCTGTAAACGGCCACTAAGGGATTCTTGGTAAAAATCACCTTATTCTGTAAACAATGAGTAAGGGATTCTGGGTAAAAATCATCTTATTCTGTAAACGGCCACTAAGGGATTCTGGGTAAAAATCACCTGACTCTGTATACATCCATCCAAGGAATGAATACAGGTCACCTCTACACTGTCCAGCAGGCACAGGTTTAGTTTAAATAACAGGGTCACCTTTGTAGGATCTCGCCGTCCAACTGACACCGCTTTCGCTTCCAGACTGAGCTGATATTTCCTGTAGCTTCCGGAAGGACTGTGAAGCCCTCGTGGTGATGAACGACGACGTGCCAATCCCACTGTACACTGCTTTACCCGCGAAAAATGCTAACGATCCAGAATGCTCTGCACCGGCCTCAAAGCCGCATGCCGATCCAGCTCGCGGTGACTGCAGCATAATCACAGGACGAGCGTGGAGGTATTCGCCAGCCTTTTGGCTCGTGTTTACAACGTGGGCATATATGTTACCAATGTGATATCCCCAGGGATTCATTTTATGCCTTTTCAAACCCTCAACACTGGGTAATTAAATGGCTTTTGCTGACTTCCTGCAAACGACCTTAATGTACTCGCTCACAAACAGTTAGCTGTTAGCGCGGGGTCTCCCTGCTAACGCGGCCCTGGCTAAATTTAGCCCTGGCTAACGGCCTGTGAATCACAGGGTGTTTTCCAGAGGACAGGGCACGATGTGTTTGGCCTGTGATGAGGTGGACCCCCGTCTGTGCAGAACCGCTTCTGTGCTAGTAGGACAGTTGCCTTGATACGGAACGATGACACATTAAGTGCAGAAATTGCTGTCATGTTTAAGCAGCGTACTTAAGTATCGCACAGTACGAACAGTGTCACTCGCTTTGCTGTGCACTGATTCAGCACATGGTGATCCGCGCTTGCGGCTCAGTGGGTTAGAATGCTGTCCCTGTGATCGGAAGGTTGCCAGTTCAAATCCCAGACTCAGCAGAGTGAATTCATTGTTGGCCCCTGGAGCAAGGGCCTTAACCCCCCGTTCTTCCACGGACTGGCTGATCCTGCTATCTCGAACTATGTGTGTTACTAAACGTAAAATACAATTTAAACAGGCGAACTGGTACGAATAACCAACAGGAGAGCTTAAAAAGCGGCTGGTTCGGCCAGAACCGAACCCTCCCCAGTGTCGCCGCAGTCAGCACGGCGTGAATAAGCGCCGCAGCATCTGCGAGGTGAGTGGCTGCGCCCCATGCAGGCGGCGTGCAGCTCTGCTGCGTACTGGGCCCACTGCCTCACACTGCTTATTACCTTGATAAATAACTTCACCGCCGGGAAAGTGCTGAATTTTCGGTGTGCTGTCGTTTTTTTTGTAACCTTTCATTAATTCCGAGCTCCAGCGAAGCCCCTGGCGCGTCACCGTCGCCGAATCTCGTCCATCTCGCGCCGTTACCGGCACGCCTGTTGTATTATTTGTTTGCCCGTCCTTCTGTGTTTGCGCTCTTTCCTGGCTCAGAAACTCCAGATTCAGCTGACGTTATGGTCCGGACGCCGCTCTCGCGAACTGAGAGGCCTGCTCCGTTTTGCTGACTGTTCTGTACCCCAGAGAGTGCAGGGCATTGTGGGATTGTGGTGGGATGACTGCCAGCGTGTCCCGCTGCCTCTTCCTTACTATGGTGATTGGCGCTTCTCACTTCAGCTCCTGTTCACACTGACCTGGAGTTAATGACGTCTCCCTGTAAACTCCGATAAACATGGTGTGACAATCGGGAATTTGGGAGGGGCCTCCCGCAGCCACCATGGGGGGTGGGGTCAAATCCCCCCTGTCAGGCATGGCCGCTCCTTTTTCTTATGACTCAGACTTTCCTATTTTTTCTCAAGGTCTGCTACCCCCCCCCAATAGGACAAACCTGACAGGGTCAGATAAAGGAGGAACGTTTACGTAATGGTGGGGAAGCGTGGCGTTAAAGCCAGCGGTGACATACTGTAGTGCGCTAACCCAACACCATTCCGGAGTCATCCATAACCCTGCAGCTCTCTCCATGTGCTCTGCTGTGTCCCTGACACCCAGGGTGCTGACCGAGGCGTCTGACGCTGTGTACCTCAGTGGGTTAGGACATTATGCCTATGATCGGAAGGTTGCTGGTTTGAGTCCCGGGGCTGACAGAATGATGTCACCATTAGGTCCAGGAGCAAGACCTTTAACCCCAGCAGCTCCAGGGACTGACCTAGCTAATGGCGCTTTCTCAAAAAATGTAAGTGTCTGTTAAATTAATGTGAAAAGAATGTGAGATGCAGGGGGAAGGGGGACAGAGAGGCGAGAGTGGGGG
>JAODJW010000019.1:7258440-7275625 GCA_026777045.1 Hyperopisus bebe
ACCTCACAGTTTTTAAACCACCTTTCTTACCATTTCTCCGAACAGCTTGTTCCTGATGGCCAGTATAAAATAAGGAATTTATTTTCCTTTGTTTACATCTTGTTTTCTTTGCCCTTGTTCAAAACTCAGAGGTGAAAACTAATTTAAGTTAGATATACGTTTATATAAAGTTTATTTTTACTTTTACATAAGAGCAGGTATGAATGTACTGTATATAAAATTCCCTAACCCTAACCCTAAACCTAACCCTAAACCTAACCCAGATGCCCAGGCCTGGAAAAATCATTTGCAATAATAATATTCAGCATTATTTCTACTAGGATTTTTTTTTACTCTCACCCTTATACAACCTATAGGACTGACTTTATATAAATTTATTATACAGCTACAAATAGCAGAAAACACACAGACATTACCATGTTTTCATCTTGACTCACCATAATGTATCAGCATTTTAGACTGTTTCCAGAAACTTTTGAACTTTGGCCTTTGCTCTTTGGTTTAATAAATATCACACATAAATCTTGCGTTAATTCGCTGTGAATGCATTTGCATGCGCTAGGCACTATAATAAAATGCATTATCTACAGCTGCTTTACTTAAATGACTCGTAGTTCCAAAACATTAGAAAAGCAGAGGCACACAGCTGTGCGAGCTGGCCCCAGAAGGGGACGCCAATGCCCATTTACATGACTATTAGAATAACCTTTGTATTAATAATTTAGCCCCATGAATTATTTAATGAAGTGTTTCTGTTTTAAACTTTAAAATTAGGTTGCTCTTAAGATGTTCTCTGCTTGTGCTCTTGCGGTTTTACTATAAAATAGGCCACCAAGCCGGTGTCCCCTAACCATAGCAGGAACAAAGCGACGTAGCAACCATTCCTGGGTGCCGTCAGCTGTGACCGGATTGCGGCCTCTTCCTGCCAAGAAGTGCCACGCAGACACCAGCACTGGGTCTGTCAAGCAGACCGACATCCGGTTGCCACTCAGACATGCAGACACTGGCACCTGATGTGCATCCGTCAGGCAGGAATGGGTGCCATGCAGACACCCACATCTGACACACATCTGTCAGGCAGGCCAGCGAAGGGGCGCCACACAGATGCGGGCATCTAACGTGCGTCAGTCAGGCAAGCAGGTGAACAGGTGCCACGCGGACACCTGCACCTAACATACATCTGTCAGGCAGGCCGGCGACCAGGTGCCACGCAGACACCTGCACCTAAGATACATCTGTCAGGCATGCCGGCGAACAGGCGCCATGCAGACACCTGCACCTAACATACATCTGTCAGGCAGGGCGGCGACCAGGTGCCACAGCCTGGCCAAGCCTCCATGTCAAAACAGCTAATGGAGGTTCACCATAGCAGAACCTCTCAGATACTCGCAGGCAAGAGGAGGGGAGGTACCCTGGGAAGTTCTCTGCTCCGTAACAGCAGGAGTGCAGTGACTCCACAAACCAGGGGTTTTGGGTGGAGGGGCTGCAGTCACATGACAGGCCCGCACATCTGGCACGTTACCTCAATGTTTGTGTCATTGTTATTGCCATCCCAGCATCCAAAGAGACGTGTACGACAGTCTGAGGGTGGCCTGGAATGCAGAGTCTCCTCTGTGGCATGTTGGGGATTCTTGTCGGGTGCGTTAGGGGTGCAGAGAATGAGAATAATGACACTGCGGAGGTGGGGGCAAAGGTACAAGCAGGAGCATCCCACCTCCCACCACACATTTCTGGCTAACAGAATCAGCTGGTTCAATGTAGCTAGCCAGAAGCTTTGGTGTATATGCAAACAGACAGTGGACTTCTGCTCCTTTAAAGTTGATCTTATTTAAAAATAAGAAAGCCGTGCATGCTCTGAGCGTGACCTGAGTAAATGTGAAGGTGTTGGTGATACCTGCAAGATGGCCATTAACACTGGAGTGATGAATAGCTATGAACTTCGCTTGTTTAATGGTTAATGAGAAGATACGAGTCTGTCCACTGGGGCTGTTATGCGTCATCGGTTCATTTGACGCTGGAATGCAGACGCACTGTACGGAGAGTGCCGCGGGCCGCGTTCCCCTACTGCCTGCTGGCTGATCAAAGGCGCCGTCCTAGTGGCCAAATGTGCAAGCACGCGTCCCTTCAGAGGCCTTTAGGCAACCCGGGCACTGAAAGGGGAAGAACCGGCAAGAGCCAGAGGCAAAATGCTTTTGATCCATGGCCATGGGAGCGGATGGTATGGCTGGAAAACTGCCTGTGAGCTGTCGAGACTGGCCACGCACAATTCCACAGGGGCAGCTAGAGGGGGCGCTCTGCAGGGTCATCTGCTTCGCATCATACTATATGAGAGGATTAACTAATCCTCAAATTAAGCCTCGGTTGTGCCCAACTGAAACACAACCTGGAGTTTTCCAGTGAGTTTATTCTGGGACTGGGTGCTATATTGGCAGGTTTTTTTTTTTAAGCGAAGCTTCGTAAGTGTAAGTGCGGCTCTTGTCAAACATGATAACTCTTGCTACTTTGTTTTAGGCCAGAATTTATTTCTCTCCCTTGTGAAAGTCATTGTTGTTGCAGCAAAGGCTAATGCTATCCTAACATTTGAAGACAACACACAAAAACAACAACAAAAGTGCCCCAGTGAGTCAGGATTTATGTGGCGTAGCTTGAGCCCCAGATGGACGACGGGGACATGTTGCCGTGTGAAGCATTAGCTAGGCCGCCGCGTTTCACGGCTGTTTCTGGAGAGACGGCTCGTAAATATGCCACCTCGTTTCCTGGGAAGGGCTGTATTCCATAATTTCAGAATATTTCCTTCGTCTTCCTCTGTCGGCAGGAAGCTCTTCCTGTCTGACATAAGCTGTGTCATGGACTTCCTGGGGGGGGGGGAGTGAGAACGAAGGGTGAAGCCCCAGTTAGGTCATGTGATCTGCCGCTTTAGCCTAGAGCTGTCCCTTTCCTCGTTTCTGTGAAGGTTGTACTGTATACAGTGCTATATATCATATATAATACTGCGCACTATAAATACAGGGTATAAATATGCTGTACCCTTTAGAGCACAGAGCAATACTGCATGTTGCACTTCACTCTGTCACATTTCCTGTTTCAGACAATTCTTTTATTTATTTTATATTAGTTTTATATATTTATACTTTAGCCATATTTTCTGTTTCAGCCATTTTTTTATTTCATATTTATTCCATAGTCATATGTTGGTGTTTTGTAAAGCGCCTTTGTCTCTGTGCTGTCTAATCCTGTTACATGTTATTGACCGGATCGTGCGAGTAAGAATTCCTAGGTACTAATGTCCAAAAGGCAAAAAAAGAATCTTGAATTGTGAAATAGAGATTTCAGGATCTTGAGCAACACACAGTTCAAGAGATATGAGAAAGTCGTTGTGTAGTAAAACAGAATAATAAGAAAATGTTTAAATGATATTTTCCTTTGTGGGGGTGGAGTGTGACTCAGCAGGTGAAGTTTCTGTGCATGTAATCGGAAGGTTGCCAGTTCAAATCCACACATCAGCAGTGTGATTTCACCATTGAAGCCTAGAGCAAGGCCCTTAAACCCAAATTGCTCCAGAAACCAGCTGGCCCTGATTTCTCATAAATTGCTTGTATGTCTGATAAAGACACAAACATTCATGGAGTCACCCTCAAAGTATAGTGTGTGGTCAGGCCTAATCAGGTCAGAGAGAAAGGCTGACATGTTAACTGCGGCTCAGGGCAGGAGCTCCGGGGCGGGCACGATGCCTCCCCAGAAACACAGGGGCCTCCTCACCCTAAATTGCTTTTTAAATGCCAGTGCATGATGGAGCATAGATCTGCTATCCTTTCTGTTCATGATCACGCCTTTTTCAGTGATTTTTCCTCACTAATATTTCTGTAGGCTGATCAGGTTGGGCTGGGTCATTTATTCTGGTTCTAAGGAGTGGATCTGAGAGCTCTGCTGAAATACCAATAATCATGCTTCTGTTTGAGCATAAGGACCACACCAGCAGTGTATTCTCTGCTGTCCTGTCTATGTGCAACCTGAAATGCTGAAATTCTGCCTCCTAACATCTCCACATACCCTGGGAAAGGAGGCTGAAGAGGGTATGAAGTCCCACTCTCACTGACTCCAGGGTTTTTTTTTGGTATCTCTTCAGGCAAAGGTGATTAAGTGCTTGTAGCTGCCTGTCAAGACCCTGTACCTCATCATGATATGTGCTTTGGATTCTGGGACTGTGTATGGATCTCTGCGGAAAACAGGACCTCACCTCCAACTATGCCGGACTTTCTCTGGATAATCTCAGTAAAGGCAGCCGATGCGTTCGACTCGTCCCGATAGCTGTGTTCCCGGACCGCATGCAGCCATCCATCTTCAGCTGTCACCCCCTCTGTTCTGCTCCAGACAAACGCCACGGGGCTGGGGGACGCTGGAGCTCTTATTGACCCGTGCAGCCGGCCCTCAGACACCAGGCGGCCCCTGCCTTATCCTGCCCTTCCGCGTCATTAGGGATCTGTCTCCCCATCAAACTGAGCGTAATGCTCTGTTTGAACAAGGATCCATGGATTTCTCAGGCCGCTGAGAAACTCTACTGAAAACAAAGTATTGGCCTCAATGCTTTTTCTGGGCCAGGGGGGGGAGCAGGCGGCCCTAGGGCACTCATGTATGCTGGGGGGGGGGGGTTCTGAAGCCATGGGGGGCTTAGGAGCAACCAAGGGCACTGTACTGAGAAAGGGGTTTTCAGGGGGGATTTCTGATGGAGTGGCGATGAAAACACTGACGTATACCAGGAGGCACCTCTTTGCTGGAGGAGCAGAGGGACGTAGCTGTTAGATCTGCATGGACACTTTCTACAGTTTCGAAAAGCACTCTCTTGTTCAGTCTTCCCAGTGAAGAGAATTTACGTAGAACACTCTGCAGTATAGATTATCGTTTGAGTATGGTTATTGTTGAACGCTACCTAAATGCTTTCAGAAATGCAGTTGTGTATCAATTCAGTAATATTTAATCACAGTGGTGGAACAACTGAACACTAGACCCTGGGACAAAAATGGACCACCAGCCCCCTTACAAATTCACACCTATGGTCTGCCTACAGCCTGATGATTAAATTTACGTAGCCTTCAAATATGGTGCCCAGCATGCACTGCAGTATTTAGCAAATTTTTCAAACGTACTTTTTCATTAAATACACGCCTTGACAACATAGGTTGACTACAAAACATTACAAACTATTACATTTTGAAATTGTTTTAAATATAGTGTCACATTTTCTTTTGTTTTATGACTCCCACCATAATGAGATTGTATACATAAATATGAGAGCTATAAAAGTAGCATGTCACAAAACATCAACATTGTAATCCTCATGAATGTTTCACATGCTGTTGGAGGGGGCCTTTGCTGTTGGTGGGAGGACCCACACTTCCTTGCATACCAATCTGTCTCTGTTTAATCACCTTTTTGCATGATTTGTGCTTCATTCAGAAATCATTATCATTTATAGAATGTTTTCTGTGGTTGAACTGAACAAACTGCGAATGATCTGGAATTCAAAGTGCAGGTTCAGGTGCGTTATTGGTTCTTCTGGAGCTGTGTCACCCCTGTTTTTTCACATTGCTGTATCAGCAGTACATTTCACTGCATCACTAACACCTGAGTGTCTCCAAATGCCATCGATAGAGCACCTTCCTGTTGTGCTTAATCTCCTTGTTTTGAAGGCAGCAGGATATGGAAAATGAACTCACGTCTCAGGCTAAGTCATGCATGGGTCCGACTGCCTGCAGTTCACCTTTAAGCCATCGAGGGGCGCTGTGTGAGAGGGGAAGTAGCTGAGTGCGAGACGCCAGCACATCGATCGCGTCGGCCCGCCTGGGCGTCCCGGCTATCCTGTACTGATCCCGGAGATCGTCGGTGCTGACAGTGCTGTATTGGGTCCAGTTGATATCTGAGCCCATCCTGGCTGCTCGGTGATGGCCTGAGGATGTCCTCCTTCTGCAGGTGACACAAGCTCCTCGCTCTCTGCACACCTGTACAATCTCAGGAGGGTCAGGACTCTGTCCTGCTTGCCCCTGCCCAGCTGGTGGCAGTCGAGTCAGATCAGGAAGGGTCCCTGTCTGTCTGAAGGTGTCTCAGACTTGGGGGGGTTGTTCCCAATCTGTAATCTCATCCCTATCTGCCATGATGCCCCCCTTCCCCAATGGGAACTCGGCCACACAGGCACTCTGCTGGCCTTGGGGCTCCTCGCCGTCCATCCTGGGGGGGGGGCAGTGAGCACAAGTATGTGGTGATGGCCACCAGCACTCAGCAGGACACCCCCGACTCCATAAGGAATGTGTATCAGGACCTGGAGGGGGGGGCATTTTCTCATGAGTAAGCAAAGGCCCCCGTGAAATGAATTACATGATGGATGCTGGAACTGCGTTAACATGAGGCAGGAGAACACACGTGGAATGAGGAACAAGGAGGGGCTGCACAGTTGTCCCAGTAAAGTGTGTGCGTGTGGGGGGGTATATGAGGAAATGTAGAGTCGGGCAATAATATCACAGTGGCAGACATCGGAAAACACGGCCATCAAAGTGCATTTGGTACCATTTGGGGACAGCGTTCCTGAGCACCGTGTTGGTCACATGGGGCTAAGAAGGAGGTTCTTATTATGAGGTCCATATCAGGTGCTGCTAGAGTGAGCTGGTCTTCCTGTGAGCACAGCCCTGGGCATTGCTGGGCCTTGCAGACATGCGCATGCCCCCTTCCGTGCACAGACACAGAGTTACACCAACAAAACCCATGTCTCACACACTGACATCATAGTGTGTTTCTTTCTTTCTTCACGTTCCACATGCAAACAGGTTCACTCTTGCGAGGATGGGCTCATCCGAGGCTTAGGTTACGTGAATTAGACGAGAACTATACGTAAAGTTCATTTTAATTAGGTGGCTTCCCCTTTAAAGTTCATGGCAATTACCCTGCGGTGGCGCTCCATGCCAACTGATTCCTCACGGGCCTCACCAGCATCACGAACGTCAACGCCATCTACGCGGGCAGGAGTAAATACCGCTGGAGAGGTGGCTGCATCCTGCAATTTCCAGTGCAGCCTTTGCGCTGAGGCAGTACCAGCCTCACCCTGTAGAAAGGAGACAGGCCATCGTGAGCTACTGGGAGGAACGAACTTCCCACATCGAATTTGTGGAAGTGCGGTGCACGAAATGTGGCCTTTTGAGGTTTCGGATTTTGAAGGGGGGGCATGGAAAATCGCAGAGCTGCATCTGTATAAGTGGATCCTTTTCAGAGGACTTCAGTTTGCTTTTGTTTTTGAGGTAAAACGATGACGATGGAGCATTGACTATATTTAGATGCAGCGCTATACGTTAGTGTATGTCCAAAAATAGCCAGCCTGTTTTCGCTGATCCACTGTGAGATACAAGTAGACATTTTTACACCTGCTCATTATAAAAGCTGAACTGTAGGCATTTTTCACTTCTCTTAAAAAAGTACAGGATAAAACTCAGGATATATCTGGGTACCGTATGTAACCTTCATCCTGTGCTCACCTGCTCTGTTGAACATCCATGCCAGGTCATGTGACCCTTCTGAGTCAGAGACTGCTTATGCGATGCAGAGATCATGCCATTCAGAGGCTCAGTGTAAAGGTTAGCAAAACATGGAGTGGTTTAGTAAATATAAAGCTGCACTATGCCTATTTTCCAGTTCATACCTTACTTTTAGTGAATCAGAATGAAATGTGTAAAATGACCAGCTGTTTAATTTTAGCTGAAAAATGCATAGATTCAGCACGAGTCTAGATCTTCGGATGACCTGATACATTGATCACTTGTGCATTTCCCTGTTTGCACATTGCTGTTCACCTGAGCTCCCACTACACAAAAACGAACAACCGTCCTTCCATGTTCGTCACCTAAATGCAGCACTGAAACAAAGCAAGTATCAGAAATCATGTCACTTATGCCTCTGTTATTAAAACGGGGTCGACACCACTGCCACCCGCTGGTGCAATGACAACAAATAAATAACATGGAGTAGCTGCAGTAAGGACAAGAATAGATGCGTACATATCCTGCGGTCCGAGGATTCTTCTCCCTAATTCCGCTTGGACGTCCTTCCTGCTGGGTAGTGCTACCTGGAAGCTCTTGAGTAGAACGGTCCAATATGACTGTACAGCTCAATTGGACGGTTTGAGGCTGTGGGGAGGAATCGGGGGGTGGGGGGACATTGTACAAAATTGAAGTTGAAAGGGTCCCCACGGGCATCATTTAGGGGATGGTGTTTTGCCAAGTGATCAGGCTGAAGCGAGCAGGCCCAGCTCCAGTGCTGACACGCAGCCGCTCAGCCGTGCCCAAGATGGCACTCTCAGCTCACACCTACCACCCAGCCTGCACAGTGCAGAAGAGAGCGTAAGCCAGACCCGACTGGTGCACCGCTCAGTCCGAAGGGCCGCCACCCGCACTCATTCAAACCACTCTGCAGAAGAGAGCGTAAGCTAGATGCGAATGGTGCACCGCTCAGTCCGAAGGGCCGCCACCCGCACTCATTCAAACCACTCTGCTTCGGGCCACTGATTGCCTGATTTTACGGATACTTTCCACCCACTTTAAATACTTGTGAAACTTGCCTGCAAGTGTGTTTCAATCTGTAGCTATAGCCGGACTATAACAACAGCTTTCACTTGTTCCTGTACTCAATGATGTTGTTTTGAGACACTTTACAACAGGGGTGTCAAACTGCAGTCCTGGAGGGCCGGAGTCCTGTGTAGCTTCGTTCTTTCCCTGTTCCACCACAAATGATTCAGCTCAAGAGCTATGTGGTAATTAGTACAAGAAGTTGAATCAGGTGTGTTAAATGAGGGGAAACCCAAAAATGTGCAGGGTTCTGGCCCTCCAGGACTGGAGTTTGACACCCATGCTTTACAAAGAAGATGTAGTAACTTAATTATGTTCCCTTGCTTTAGCTAACATGGTAAGGATGAGGTACCTTTTACTGTATGTTTTTTCACTTTCTGCAGATGGGATGCTTTACATATTACTGTTATCACATTTACATTCAGAGCAGTTGGGTAATTTGGCAGAAACTAGATGAAGAAATCGCGTTGTTTGTTGTGCAGATTTCAGGAGTCACTTTCCCGAGGCATGCAGACACATATTTGATTTGTGTCATAAATTGCTTGGATAACATGACTGGCCGCAATTTTGTAAATGAAGAAAACAGCTACACACTTCACCTTACATTCATATGGTAATGCCATTCAATCTAGGAACATTACAGGGGGAGCCCTATTTCTGATGTCCACAATAACAGATCTTATATTGGCTCATTATAAATCATGGCCTGTCAGACTTCAGCCATTGTAGTCTCCAGAGAGAGCCCACAATGTCATTATCTGCCATGGGCAAAAACACACATTCAGGAGGAGTTTTTATGACCACTTATACCAATAAGTGGAAGGAAGTCTTATTGGAGTCTTCCCTGACTACAGACTGCTAGTCACTCGCTTCTTTCCATATATAACTGGACAACCATGAGGGTTCTCTCGTCAGCTAACTTTCACTGCTTTAAGCCTCAGCCCAGGACATGATGTTCTGCTGAGGAACACTGATCCAGGCAGTGAAATATGACTCACACCTGTCACTTTGCACACGCCACCATGGTGAGGCGCTGGCCATCGTTAGAGTGAAATGCTCAAAGCAGAGGTCTCAGAAGAAGCACCCGTCATGCCAGACAACTGTGGCTGAGAAGCCCCCCCCTTGCAATGATTCTTGCCCTCTAGCATGCCAAGCCAGGCAGGTTTCCAATTCCTCGCCTTATTGGGAAATAGGTTTTCTGGGATAGAATGCAGAAAGTTAGTGGGGAGTGATGTCGCCGTTCACGGGTAGTTACGGGAAGATCGTCGAGCATCATATGCTTAAACAGCAAGGACATGGAACTGCTGACTTGGACTTGATGTCTCTTCAAAACACAGAGACATAAGTGCACTCACCGGGTAGGGAATTTGGTTACTGTAGACAGAGGATGCAGCTGTAACGGCGGTGAGGTGTAAGTAGGGGCCCCATTAGGAGGGACTGAGGAGCGCCTATATAAATCGAGTTGTTAGGCCCCCGTTAGCCTGGGAACGTGTCTCAGCTGACAGGACCACGGAGCAGCTTCTTCCTGGCAGCTCCACTTCCAATAAAACCTCAAACAGATTGTCTCATTTGCATTTTGAGTTCGGCGGTAGCTCGTCCCAGTCCGGGTAACGTACGACAGCCGCTGCAAGTTCACAGCCCTCCATCCCCACCCCCTCCACAAGTCTAGCAGAGCTCCAGCATTGTTCTGGAGACCCGTTAACTGGAGTAAGTGCTTTCCATTTTTCCACAATGCTGAGGCACAAGGCTGTGCCTGACTGTTCCTGCCACGGTGCTTTTATCTGTCGTGGTGTTTCGTGATGTTTATCAGTGCGAGACACATTTATTACCAGCTGAAGCTGAACTCTGCTGTAAGGAGTCAATTTTATATCATTAAAAATTTGTTAAAAGCTTAAACTGACTCTGATATGAAATGTGCAGAGTGAGTGGGAAATTTTGGAAAATCCCTCCTCAATCAGGAGTGTGAGATGCAGCTGATATAGCTGGGCCTCCTGTGCTCTTCCCTGCTTCCCTACTCTGGGCAGATAGCTGGAGGGTCTCTCTCTCATGCACACACACACACACACACACACACACACATATTTGGCACACTGAGGGAGTCCTCTATTACCACTGGAGCGTCGCTCTTTAATGAAGTGTTCTGGGAATTGACTGAGATGAGCATGGTCCATGCAATGAGGCTTCTTCAGGCTCTACCCCTTCGACGGGGGAGGGGGGATCACAGGGACCAGTAAGTCACTTCAATCTGCACAGAAACGGCAGTAATTATAAAAGTCGACAGAATCCCATTCCGCGTCACTGAGGGTCCGCAGGCTCTGTAATCCCAAACCTCGGCCAGACAGAGTCCTGTACCGACGGCAGCCCCCTTCTCATCCTTTCAGGAACAGACTGACCGTGACCTTCAGTGTCAGTCCTTAGGAGATGACCCAGCTTTCAGAAGCTGCCATTTCGTGAGCCGTGTTACCTGCAGCTCCTCGCAGACGATGTGATATTCCCGCAGTTACAACTTATAATCTATCACCATGACTCGACAGAGAGAACCCCTCCCCCAGAAATGTACTGGCAGGTCTGTGACTTCAGGGCATAATTAAAAAGCAGTACATAGCAGGCGGATGTGTTTTGTCACCACGCAGAGTAACTCCAGGAATGCCGTCCATCATATGAATTACACTCATCCAGCTTCCACCGTCGATAGCTTTAAAAACAGCTGCATCAGGCGGCCTCGCTTCACGCTGCAGAGGGCGCCGTGTCCAAGATGGAGAGGAGAAGCAGCTCGACACACTGCAGTGGCCCAGAGCTGAGGGCCACGCCCTTTTGCTCCATCATTCTCAGTGTGGGTTCGTTACAGCTTGAACGTGATCTTCCCTCCCCTCCTCCCTCGGTTACCGCATGACGAATACATAGTGTACCCTGAACACCTGGGGGCTCCTTTCAGAGCAACTGACCTCTAAATCATGCATCTATGTTAAGTGACTCAACACACCCTGGAGGAAATGAAGTATGTGTAGTTAGTATGGAATGGGGGACCAGGGTCCTGATCCATACAGCTGTCCTTTCTTTCCTCTGTCCTGATGGTGCTCTTTCTGTGTTCATGGCCTGTACCTCCTGGCCTGTGTCCAGGGGCTCTGTCAGTCCTTCATGCTGGGCCATCCCAAGGTACCGCTCCCTGCTGTGGGCCTCCATGTCAGCATTAGCTGCCCCCTGCTATGTCACATATGGGTTAAATGCAAAGGACGTTGTTGCGCTGTGGTCTGTCAACACTGATCACCAAATTAATTATGGAGTGCTTTCGTTGGCCATGGACCTTTACATCAGGCCCTTTCACAAATCGGACTGGGAAAGTAGGTGACATCACTGTGACATCACCAAATGCATGAAAACTGCTTCACAAAGATTAATTCACACAAGGAAAGCAGAAATAAAAGAACAGAGAGGAAGATAGAGAAACAAAGAGCAGCGTTGTATCCAACACAGATTACAAGCACAAATCCCGCGCTGGAGCACCGCTACTGCAGGAGTTATTCTTTTTATATTAAATCCTCAGACAGAAATGAAATGCTCCTGGCTTCATTTTTATGATCGTTTTGTATACGTATTCATCAGTGTTAGGGTAGCATCTGAGCTAAATGATGCTATTGGCCAGAAAACACCCCCCCCCACAGCTCGGTCTTTTCCATGCGGTCCTATAGTACAGAGGCTCATCAGCTGCAGCGGACAGATTGTAACATTTCAGTAGCACGGGCCTGAATCAGCCTGGCTAACATTCCAAAGGATGCGTTACTCAGATCTTCTGCTCTGCCCACCTTACCCTCTCCTCTCAGTCCCAGCCTTCTTGCACTTTCCCTCATCGCGGGATCAATCTCCAGACTGAGATGCATGATCACGCCCCAGACCTATCACTCATTTCTCATCTCGTTTGAAAACTGGCAGACAGACTCCATCTCTTCCTCCCAGTGTATCCCTTCTGGGCCTTTCCATCCTTCATAAGGAGTTAGGAACGATTGGAGAGGCTTCCAGCGCTTGTCTGAAGGCGTCAGTATACTCAGGAGAAAAGACATGTGAAATTATAAAAACATTATTAATAGTTTCAACTCAAGGTCTGTAGAAAAATACATTGATCAGCCATGACATTATCCACATACCTAATCCCTAGTCCCCCTTGTTCTTCCAGAACAGCACTGATCCATTGAGACATGGACTCCACAAGACCTCTGAATATGTCCTGTTGTATCTGGCACCAGGACGTTAGCAGTCCTATAAGTTATGAGGTGGGGCATCCATGGATCGGACTTGTTTGTCCAGCACGTCCCACAGATGCTCAATCAGATTGAGATATGGGGAATTTGGAGGCCATATCAACACCTTGCACTCTTTTTCATGTTCCTCAAACCATTCCTGAACAAATTCTGCGATCTGCCAGGGTGTATTGACTTACTGAAAGAGTCTACTGCCATTGGGGAATACCTCTGCGATGAAGGGGTGTACTTGGTCTGTTTTAGTAGGTAGTATGTGTTTAAGTACCATCCATATAAATGCCAGGACCCAAGATTTCCCAGCAGAACATTGCCCCAAGCATCACACTGCCAGCTTGCTTTTCTCCATAGTGCATCGTGGTTCCATCTCTTGCCCAGGTAAACGATGCATATGCATTCTGCCGTCCACGTGATGTAAAAGAAAACGTGACTCATAAGACCAGGCTGCCTTCTTCCATTGCTCCATGGTCCAGTTTTGACGCTCACATTCCCATCGTAGGCACTTTCAGCAGTGGACAGGGGTCAGCATAGGTACTCTGACTGATCTGCAGCTACGCAGCCCCATTTGCAGCAATCTGCAATGCACTGTGTGTTCTGACACCTTTCTGTCAAAGCCAGCTTTAATGTTTTCAGCAATTTGTGCTACAGTAAATCTCCTGTAGGATCGACCAGACAGGTTAGCCTGCATCAGTAAGCCTTGGGTGCATGTGACCCCATTACCAATTTACCGATTGGCCATCCTTGGACCACTTTTTGTGGGTACTGACCACTGCATACTGGGAACACCCCACAAGACCTGCCGTTTTAGAGATGCTTTGAACCAGTCATCTAGTCATCAAAATTTGGGCCTACCAAACTCGCTCAGATCCTTATACTTGCTCATTTTTCCAGCTTCCAACACATGAACTTGACTGCTGGTTTGCCTTAATATATACTGGCTTCCTCAACAGGTGCCTCAGTAATAATCACTGTTATTCACTTCACCTGCCAGTGGTTATAATGTTATTGTTGATCAGTGTTTATATTTTTTGCCATATTTCCCGGATGTTATCATCTCTTGGATTTTTAGTTTTTTTTTTTGTTTGTTTATTAGATACAGAGCTTTTCTCCAAATGTTTAGGAATGTAAGATCTTTAGTGGAGAAACTGCTGTGGTTTTGAAGCTTTGAGATGTATTTCTGGCTCACTAGTGGTGATGAGCTGCTTTTGATGTAAATGTCAGGCGAGGCAAAGATGCACTGGACAAAGATACAACATCAAACATAGTGTAACACCGGGAATCTATACAGCTGGGAGCCTTTATACAGTCATAGCTGATGGAAAATGCTCACAGGCAGCTTTCTGTACATGTTTGGGTGAGGAGAATCTCCAGAACAGTTCAATAAAGCCATATGAAAGATACAGCGGCCGGCAGAATATAATTTTGGTCTGGAATGATTCCACTGATTTAATTTCTTCAAACGTGCAACTGTTGATGACCTCTTGAGATCAGTGACCTTTAAACCCACGACCATCATTTTATGAGTTTGTGACACATCAACAATTGAAATTAACAACTGAAAGTAATTAATAATATTGATTTCACACGCAGTAAAAGCGTAAAAGACTAAACTTAAACCAGTGGTACCACATTTTTGCTTGTATATTTAATTAATTCCCCAGATGGTGAAGTCAGTGCGTGATAATGAACAAAATCTAAATTAGCCACCAGATTCTACCAAGCGAATGGGAATCCCGCATAACGGCCGACCCCCACAGCCGAGACGGGACTGGGCCGTCATTGCATCCATGTTCCTATAAATGGCGCCGTGATTGAGTAACTGCTGTGTTTGTGTGCACTAAGTGTACCCTGGAAAACAGACTTCTCAAAAACGCACTCTCAAAATACCCTCAAATTAGGGAAGGTGAGAGAGGCCACTTTCTATCATCTGCCGGCAGCAAATTGTTTTGTCTGTAAAACTGAGGTGGAAATTTCCAGGCCGGGCCAAGTGAAGATAGGCTGTGTGTGTGTGTGTGTGTGTGTGTGTCTGTCTATCAGTGTGTGTATGTGTGTGTGTCTGCGTGTATAAAGCTATAGCTTTTGGATAGCTAAAATACAAAAGCAAATTGTCTTTTCATTTGTTAGCAGAAGGTTGTCGTAAGTGCATTTTGGTATGAGTATGTTACAGGCAGCAAATCAATTTATCGCTGTATATCCATCTGGTGACTTTTCAGAGGTAGCTGTGTTTCTCACTGTACTTAGTAATCAACTCACACTGTCTGTGTAAATTCACTGCCAAGTAAATAAATGTGGGTGTCCCTATAAATAACTATATGCTTTATGATTATAGTTATGTAACAATCAACAAGTTTGAGGCCATATTTATTTTTACTTTGGAAATGCTTATCTTCTCCATTTTATCAGTTTGAAACGGGAAGGGTAAGTAAAAATGCAAACTAGAGCCATCTTAAATAACTCCCGCTCCCTATTTTTGCAGACATATTATCATTGACACATCGCTGTGTGTGGATAGTCACGATTTCCAGTAAACATTACTTTTTTTCTGCTGCATTTTATGCGTAAGACTATTTTTGAAAACTTGCCCCTTGTTAAAATCATTGGAATGATTCTGGTCGTTAATAATGGGGTGACCTCCCCCCCCCCACGGCTGCCAGATAGAGGGCTTCACTTAGCTTTCTAAGTCGCATTTCACTGACCCCTTTGCACTGGGCAGAGGGACACTGTTTCTGCAGCATGCTCTAAATGCGGCCGCTCGCATTTATGTGTGCTTTATTAGGGTATTCTGTATGGCTGAAAGTAAAAGGGTGGGCAGGTCAATTGGTTGAACGGTCAAAGCTGTGCAGCTTAATCAGAAGCTTCCGCATGAATTATAGCAGTAATGATGGCTCTGTGTGTTTGTCCAGTTAGATTCACCTCTGTGTCTCCATGCTAAGTAGCCTGTATACACGAGGCTTAAAAACAGCCATTTGGAACTCTTTGTCTCTGAAACCTGACTAGACGGGGCCGTGACATTTTTCCTCTGCCGAACCACAAGCATTTGCATTTCAGGAAGCGTGTCGGCTGCGTGCCTTTGTGGGGGACAGCCCCGTCCCACTGACCGTCAACGCTGCGAGAAAACACAACAGACAGCGCCTCCCAGACCTCCCACGCAGAGCAGGGGTGCCGTGGCGGCCATCGCAAAGCCAAAACGCGGCCGATGAATCACAAAGGTGCGGCGGCCGGCTGGTGCGGAGCCATCCATGGGGGGAGGGGAGGGGAGCGGAAGGGAGGGGGGCCAACTTCAGCACCAGCTTCTAGGGCAGAACCACCGAAAGCATGGAGGGGAATTCACAGTCTGACACGAGCAGGCGTCTTAGAGGAAAAGCTAAAAATACAGATAAACACAAGACAAGTGCAAATTGTGCAACTGCGAAAGGCCACAAACACACAAAATACACACACACTCACATGCACACATTCACACACACAGACACACACACTCACACACACATACGCACATTCACACCCACACACACACACACACACACATAATAATTTAATAGTTCAAATTATATATTGATATAATTGTATAATTTAATGATTATAATTGAACAATTTAAGCCACAGAGTAACTCTGAGCTGTTACGGTTGGAAAGAGGGATCCAGTACCGGGATCAGGGGACAGACTGGGCGTGGCTGGTGTAGGGAGGCTCTTGATGCTGTGGCTGAGATACCACCTCCTTAGCTATTCTAGGTGTGATGCTGCTCATCCGGAGCTTGGGGACAGACCTGAACTGGGCACTGACACAGAGATGCCCAGTGTCACTGTCATTGTCACTGTCACTTGGATCATGGGGGTTGGGGATTGGGGACAGACCTGAACTGGGCACTGACACAGGGATGCCCTGTGTCACTGTCACCGTCACCCTGATCTGTGCTGCTGGTAAGCTTCACTTGTGAGCTTGTACATTATATTTTAAAGTGTGACTTTCTCAGATATAAAATAGTGGCTGCAGTGTTTCAGAGCTAATCTTTTATTCTCACGTGTACTGTGCACAATCACTTGTCTGAGCTTCACTGTTGGTCATTTTATGCTTATTACTGAGCAGTTAGATAATACATTTCGCTCGGTTTGATGATGAATCTCATTCCAGCCCAAACGACAGCAGCCACAGCACTTGGATGCTGACTTTGTAAGCAGTGAGGAGATCGGCATGTTTTCCTCGGCAATATAGAGAAACAGGGATTGAGGTGAATTCGAACGAGGAAAGATAGAGTGGGAGGAACAGCAATGACAGCCTCATAGACCAACACGATGCTTATTTTTCTATTCACATTTGTGCCATTTTC
>JAODJW010000019.1:7277606-7289309 GCA_026777045.1 Hyperopisus bebe
GTGGCTTTGCATAGATCACATTTGAGGACCAAATTGTCCCCAATATGTAGTAAAACCTGAAATTTCCCTACTTTTGGGAACATCTTTTGAGGTCCCTCTTTGGATAACCTCAGTTTTATAAAAATCTGTGAATGCAATCAAAAAAGTAAAAATGTATTTGGGTTGGTTTCTTATGGTTCTTTTTTATGATATTTTTCCTAAGGTTAGGGATGAGTAGAGGTTAAGGGTGTTGTGATTGGGATAAGGGTTTTTCCCATAGAAATGAATGGACGGTCCCCGATTGGATAGATACACCAACATGTGTGTGTGTGTGTGTGTGTGTGTGTGTGTGTGGATAGTGAAGCATGGCTGTGCAGAAAGTGTGACAGTGAAACACGCCCATGCAGAGTGTGTGATAATGAAGCACGGCTTTGCAGAGCGTGTGACAGTGAAGCACGGCTGTACAGTGTGTGACAGGAAGCACTGGAGTTCTCACAGAAGACCATCCACACACCATGAAGACTCTGCTTCTGGTGCAGAGACCATCCACGCTCTGCCACCTCAGAGCCCTCTGTGCCAATGCAGCGTGAGAGCGCCACCGTAAAATTATACCACTGCCGTCCTTCGCCGTAAAGTTTACATGGATGGTGCAGGTGTAGGTTCACTGGGTTGTTAGCTGGTTGATGACCCTGCAGAAACATTAAACTAACTAGAGTGATCATTGGTTGGGGTCTGTTTCCCCAACACAGATCAGCATGAGGAGACGGTTTACAAGCTCATTTATGATTATATTCTGCTCATTTGAGTCAGTCAATCAGTCATAGGTCAGCTAAAGTGAAGGTGAAGCAGTTCATCTGTTACACGTCATACATTAAAAAAGGTCCATTTCCATCTGAGCACAGGGCTTGGGAAAGTCCCGTTATCTATGGTCTGTAGCCTGTATGGCTGTAAAGGGGTGTTTCAGCTGGTCGTGGGATCAAGGTTGCTTTCTGAAAACAAAAATCCTAAATGCAAAGAGCTCAAAGGAGACCATAGATTACCCATCAAATGCTTTCAATGCACTGGTCGATATGGCTTTGATCAAGTTCCCGCGCAGATCCCCCGGACAGCGTCCAGGCGTCAGAACCAGAACCTGTCTCCCCCATGCCTAATCTGCTGGGTGTTTTCACTCGTGCCTGAGTCCAGCTGCGCGAGTCGTGCTGAGGCTGATTGCTGTCATTGCACAGGGTGCTGACTCACATCCAGCGCAGCCCACTGACGCCCCCTATGGCCTTCTGCTGTACAAGGCGAATGTATCGTGGCACCATTGGGCTCTTTATCCATCTCTGTGGATCTGAGGGACCTTCCGGATCTGTGAATCTCTATGAATTGCAGTCAAGAGACCTGCTTCTTCTCAGAAGTACAAAGAACAATAAGTACAATAAAAATAAAACAGGGATAATAATAGAGATAACGATGCATAAATAAGAAAACATGCAAACATATAAGTAATTACTTATGTCTGACCATAATGGTGAGACAGCCTCTTCTTCCATAATTATGCTTTGGCATTGTAAGTGACTGGGGACCCCAGCAAACCCCAGTCTGCCATCCTCTCATGATTCTTTAAAGCCTCCTGAGATATATGCTTACTTATTTCACTATTGTCCACACTGCCCCTTCATTAGTGTGAATCTCATTCGGCTGTTACAGCAGCAAGAAAATCAGCACACCTTCAGAAACTAAAGAGTAATACAATAATAACAGATAATATCACTAATAAATATGAGAATAAAAGTATTTCTTTACAGTGTGAAAAGGAGTGAATGTGTGCCATTGTAAGAATGATATGGGCTAAAGATGCCTAGGCAGGTAGGTCTTTCAGTCTACCCCAAACAACTAAAGGTCCGAGGCCTACAATACAGGAAGCGTATATATCCCCAATGGCTGACAGTACAACTAACAAGTGTTCAGGTTCTTGTGTGAAGTTAACATTGGCCGACTGTCGCAAGCACTCTTCCATGCATTGTTCGCTACCAGTCGTAAATTGTTCAATGTACGCATGCAAACTGGACAGCAACACACACATGCTGTCACAAAGGTGGGGGTCACGGAGCGGGAAGGCAGGAGTCCAGGGAAATCCGGTGAACACAGTTTTTATTTGGGACAGTAACATTCCCCCCCCCCCCCCCCCAAATAACACGCAACAACAAGAACCCAGACAGCAACTGACAGAGCACAGACACGAACAAGGATGCCAAGTACGGAAACAGAGGAACAACAGCAGGGGGCACAACAACGAAAGGAGGACAGGGACCGGGCGGAAACACAGAGGGGCCAGGCAAACAGGGCATGGACCAAGGGGCAGGGAGGCAAAGGGCGGGGGGAACCAGGGAGCTGGAGGGAACCCCGGTGGATGGAAGGCAGGAGCCGCAGGGGCCACAGGCGACCGTGAGACAGGAGGCAGAGGGACCCTCAGCAACCTTGGGGCAGGAGGCGGAGGTAACACCAGAGAGGGGAGGAGGGAGGCGAAGTAGACATCAGAGGAGGCGATGAGGGAGTAGCAGCCGCGGCAGGCGAAGCCACAACCGGCAAAGGCACAGGCAACCAACGAGGTGGAGCTGGGGGAACCACAGGCGACTGTCGAGTCATCGCAGGTGGGACCGCAGACGCCCGACGAGTCACCACAGGGGGGGACCACAGGCAATATCCAAGCAGGAGCCAGGGGAACCGCAGGCGACAGCCAGACGGAAGCGAGGGGGACTGAAGGCAAACTCGGGGGCAGGGAGGATGGGACATGACCCCGGCGAAAATGGCCTCTCTCCATGCGAGACACCGAGAGACAGGGTCCTGGCCTGGAACTTCCGTGGTGGGGTAGTGGTTAGGGTGACACTCTGGAGGGGTTTGCAGGGGCAAGAGTCAGGGTTATCCCCGAGCGGTCCCCCTCATGTTCCTCCTCCATTTCTGGTGGTCAGAAGCACAGGGACCTCCTCAGGAACTGGAGCAGGAACCATGGGAAGTGGAGCAGGAACCATGGGAACTGTAGCAGAAACCATTGGAACTGGGGGGTGTGTTCCAGGGAAATTGGGTGAACACAGGTATTATTCAGGGTAGAAACACTACTCGGCACAAAACGACATCAATGACCAGACTACAACTGACACACAGACTCGGACTTAAGTATGTAACAGTAATTAACATGACGTGGAACCGAGGTAAAGAGGGGGACGTGGCACACGGGAGAATCGGACGACTGGGGCATGACACATGCATACGCATGGAACATACGTGAACCGAATCTGGAAGGAACGGATTGGGTAGGCTGCACAGATCGGGCAGTGACAAACTGTATTCAAACTGTAAGTACAAAAATTACAAGGAACTTCTTTGGTGCATGTGGTGGTATGACATAAATCAATTTTACATAAGTAAAATTATTATTTATTTAATTATTATTATTAGTAATGTAATACTATCTTAATAATCCACTTTATCAGCATGGATTGTGCATGTGGAAAGGCAAGTAGCAGGATGGATGGTGAGGAATTACAGCGTTCTTTTAGAGCAACTTTTTGAATTTGTGAGAGTCTTTGTTTGGGGGCTGAAAAGTCTGGCATTGTCTGGACAAGAGATGAAAATAAAGACTACTGTCTACGTTTTTAAAGACCCACAGTGTTTTTTTTTTCTTAACTGTGGTATTTGTGGATTAGAAGATAAGTTGTAAGTTCAGTTTTTACATGAGATATAGAGTCAGTAGTAGACAGGACACCATGATCCTCTCCCACATCAGGGCCTTTACTGAGGCACATAATTAACAAACATAACCAAAGTGAACCTTCCTGGGATGGGGCACCTTCCTGTTTCTGTTCTTTCTGGAATACCCTGTGGGCTCCTGGCCCAGCTTTCCCAGCCGTCCCTCTCGCATACTCACTCATTTTTACCCTTTTCGTCCAGGTTTACTCCGTCAGTGCACTGTCTCCCTGTTTCTCCCTGAGCGAGGTGTGTAGTGCACAGGGAGTGTGTAACGCTCTCGCCTGCACTCCTTGAGCAGGGTCTCACTGGTGATTACCCTGTAAAGACATGAACACACAGGTCAAGCAGCCAGCTCCCTGGGCTCCATGCTGGTCAGGGTTTGGAAAGAGTTTAGGCTCTGTCCAAACCACAAAAAGGAGTCTGCTTTCAGACTGATGTTTCTGTGAAGTTTTCGATGCCTGTGTTTCTTTCTGGATGAAGGCTATTCCCATGGTAATCCTTTGTCTGAGTGCACATTGCATTTTCTGTTTATTATTTATGGTTTGGTTTTCATCAGACTGCTACAAATTATCTGGCTATGAAATAGCATACTGCAATATGCAGCTATTGCTTTGATAATGGGTATCAACAGCAGTGATAATATCTGTCCATCCATCTTCCAAATGTTTGTCCTGGTCAATGTCTTCTGAAGCCTGTGCCAGTCAGTGCAGAGACTGGGTATAACCTCGATGGGATGCCAATCCATCACAGGGCACAGGGCTGGGTACACCCTGGACAGGATGCCAGTCCATTACAGGGCACAGGGCTGGGTACACCCTGGAGATACACATCTGTACATACACATTCACACACTATGGAGCACATAGTCTAAGTGTAACTGCAAGGACTACAGGAGCAAAGCGGGGTACTCAGGGGAAACCCACATGGCACGGGAGAATGTGCAGTGTGCGCATGCAGAGCAGAGGTGGGTTTTCATCCCCTGCCTCCCACTGAGCCACCAGGCTAACGCAGTTTCACTGAGTCTAACAGGTTTAATGCTTTACCTATTTGGTAGATTTTTTCAGTTGAAAATGCGACCATGTTTCTTGAATAATAATAATAATAATAGTAATAATAATAATAATAACAACAAGCTATATCAATGTGACTTGCCCTCTTTTGCTGTTGTCGTTAAGATCATTCACTCACTCTCAGCTGGACCTGGCTCCCCCGGCTGATTTTCTTAGGAAGGTTATCGATTGCTGCCTCAGTCCCTCCTCCTTCCTGACTGGATAAACGCCCGCAGGATGAATTATTTAGCCGCAGCTCTCCGTGTTTGTTTCTAGGCACCTCGTGTAGCCTTAAGCTCCCACCGCCTGGGGGCTGTGGCCTGAGTCGCTGTGTAGTCTGAGTGTTCGGACAGCGCCGAGGGTGACAGTAGTGAAGGCCTGCTTTAACCCCTGCCCCCCCCCCCGCCCCTTGTTTTTGCAGAGAGCATGGTGACAGAATGCCAACGGCACAGAATGACCAGCACAGACACGAAGCACAACTCTGACACATCCCTGACGACATCCATGGCGATGCTGCCCCCCCCCCCCCCCCCTTCATCCTTGTGTCCAGAAAAACATCATGGCATCTTCTCCTCAGATGCCTGCTCTCCAGCTGTGGATACAGTTGCAACCTGAGAACTTCATCTTCTTCACTTTCTATGGGACTTTTTGGTTGGACACATATGTTGGTGTGATTTTGCGTATGGAGATATACGAACGCGTCTGTGAGACTCGTGACTCACGCTCAGGATGATTGCTAATGAATTAACCACTTAATCATCTTAAACATCTGCATTAACACAAACCTGGTCCTTTTTGAAGATTTTTATTCCAGTATACATATGGATCTAATTGTAAATATATAGTGTGATCCATTTGCCTCTGCATTTCCCCCCCTTTTTCAAACTACAAGAAAAACTTCAGTTTTCTTTGCTGCATCTTTACGCCTGTGAAGGCATGTGTATTGGAAAACTAAAATCACGTCGTATGTATCGCAGTGAGTCGTTCCCCCAGATGTGTGCAGCTGTGATGGGGCCACAGCATTTGAAATAATCCGGGGATCCTCTAGTGTTGACATCTTCATAAGGGCTCCCAGGACCGTGGAAAAGCTCACACAGTTGGCAGGATGACCTGGTGTAGACAGGGAGCACAGCTGCGTGGGGGCCTCCAGCGTGGCCTTCAGAGATCTTTCATCTGCTGTGTTCCCGGTTCCTACAGGAACTTTGCATTTCTGCCACTTTAGAGCTGCGATGTTTTCATTTCAAGGAGAATTGTTACTGTATGATGGCGCCTCATGACACTCATGAGCAACGTGACCCTTGGGGAAGGACACCAGGGTATATCTGTAGCTGTCATATTTTAGAGGTATATCTCAGCAACTTCCAGCTATCTTTAGTCAGCCAAATTCCTAGAGTCTCGTTCCATCTTGCACGTGCGTGTTGTTTTATATCTGCCCAAAACAAAGTGACCGCCTGTTTTGGTCACACTCACGCACCCCGCCAACTGTCCTTCTCGCTGTTGTATCTCTCTGTCTGCTGAATGAGACTCGTGGCTTCTTCCTTCAGAGCTCCCTGCATCCGCAAACAGAGAGAATCATCCTGGAGGGGGCCTCAGCCACAGCCTGTGAGTTTCGGGGTTGGCAGCGCGAGGTCCGTCCGTGCAGATGGGGCGAGTCTCTGTCATGCCACTCTCTTCCACAGGCTGTCAGGTGTCTCAGCAGCTTCAGACTCTGCCAGCTTCAGATTAGTGCTTCACCTCGACTGCAGGAGGATAAGCAGCAAAAATCTCCTCAAAAAAAGTGCCACTTTGTATTTAAATACTCAGCGTGTACAATAGATATTACTGTAGCCAAGTAACGTGCTGTCACAGTGATCGCATGCTACCATTAAACAGTAGACTGAGGTTTTTATTTTGTCCAAAAGATGAGATCCACTGTACACAGCAGGGAACCAAGTCCACTGTACACAGAAGGGATCCAGGTCCAGTGTACACAGAAGGGATCCAGGTCCACTGTAGTCAGCAGGAAACCAGGTCCACTGTACACAGATAGGATGCAAGTTCACTGTACATAGCAAGGAACCAGGTCCAGTGTACACAGCAGGGATCCAGGTCCACTGTACACAGAAGGGATTCAGGTCCACTGTACACAGCAGGGAACCAGGTCCACTGTACACAGCAGGATTCTAGGTCCAATGTACACAGCAGGGTTCCAGGGCCACTGTAGACCACAGGGAACCAGGTTCCACTACAGTATATACAGCAGAAATCCAGGTCCAGTGTACACTGAAGGGATCCAGGTCCACTGTACACAGCAGGGATTCAGGTCCACTGTACACAGCAGGGATCCAGGTCCACTGTACACAGCAGGGATTCAGGTCCACATTACATAGCAGGGATCTAGTTCCACTGCACACAGAATGAATCCAAGGCCACTGTACACAGCAGGGACCCAGATCCACTGTACACAGAAGAGATTTAGGTCCAGTGTACACAGAAATGAGATTCACTGCTTCTGTGATTTGGCCTTTTTAAGAATATTAGAGATACAGATACAGGACCACTCTCAACTGTTTCTTTTGTTTAATGATGTTAAATTTGTAAGCTGTGATAGTAAAACATCACATCCCCAAAGCATGGCATGTACTTCTTCAGTCATACATCTGAAAAGTATTTCTTGGCTGGAAACTGTGAACGTGTTCACTCCTTGGGAAGGAATCACAGAATAGTAGCGCGTGAGACACCCATCAAGTGAGTCAGTGGTTCGGAGCTGCAAATGTTGGGCACCTTGGAACTACATCCCAGTGACAGAAAGCAGCAAAGGATTCTGGGGGATCACAGCTGGATATCCTGGATCAACAGCAACCCTTCGTGAAACATGGACACACTTTCTGCCCTCAAGAATTATGCAATCAAACGCATGTATCTTGTATTATGTGATAAAACAAGAGATTCACTTGGTATATTTAATCCTCAACTTCACCACCTGACATCTATAGTTTTATTAATATAAAACAAATCATATTTTGCGTTATGTAAGCAGGCTGGAACTGCATTTTTCGCGCAAACACACATGATCCTTCATGTCCAGCTGTATAGAGATATTAAAAGATGACAACTTTAAAAAGTAATAATGAAAATAAATATTTGGGTCTATGTTCAGGCAGAAACACGTGTATGTACACACACTTAAATCCATACTGCGTCCACCAGGGAATCGTGTCACTCTTTGGAACAGACAAGCAGAGAATTAAAATGATGGATGTAGAAAGAGAAACACATGCATAGAGGAACATACGGAATCCTGCTCTGGAATATTCTGGATTGCTCCTTGACTTGCAGCTGCCCCTTGTTCTTGGAGAGCGAAGCGTCGCCTTGCAGTGCCACCCTTCCATTCCGGAAAGAGCATGTTCATTCATCGCAGGCCTCAGATGTATATGAAGTGTGATACTGTATGAGTAGAAAGCTGCATAATACTGTGAGGTGTCCCTTACGTTGGATTTGTTTGATGAAAATGTGTCCTTTGGGCCTAAGGATTCGTGCAGTTGAGGCGACTCACAGAAACTGACATGGCCATATCCACACCCCTACCCCCTTGTCCCAGTGGCTTTCTCCTCCTGCGGCCCCTCCTGCCCCTCTCCCACCTGCCCCCCCCACGAGCTGTGGCCCCCTGGCACAGATAGCCCCTCATTCCCAAGACAGTGCCCCCTGGGTGTGATATGGAGTACTTTAGGGACTATTTTACACACTCGAGTCTAAATCAAGTTTAAATTGAGCCGTCAGCAAGCAGATTGAGGTCTTAAACAGCAGACTGCAGGAAGCCAGCTGCTCATTGTTTTCTGATTAATATCCTTAACAACGTGTCGAAATTTCCACGAGGCTGCTTTGGACCAGGACGTCACCAGACTCATCCTGCTACACACACTGCTCACATAATACATTAACAATATGAGACTACAGAAGGTTCCAGTTAAAGTGAATCATAGCATATCGCGGGGAGGCTGGACGAGATCCACAATCAGCCTGTCGAGGTGATCTAGTTCAGCTCAGATCCGTTCAAACTTCTTAATTCAAGTTTGATCTTCACTTCAGTCTTACAGTTTTGTGGAGGCCAGCCTCTTTTAAAAAAATAGATTTCATTCATGAATTGTGTTGGTTCAAATAAACTTAAGTGATTTTGGCTTAAAAAATTTGTGTATAGATGAATCACAAAAAAACATGTGATCCATGCTGTATGTATGTACACGGAAAGACAGTTTCAATGTACTTTAACGTAACGCATTTTCGAGCGAGGTTTTATAGGAAACTTGAACGTTTTCATTAAAAAGGCCGGGCCTTCTTTTCAGTAACTTAACCACGGTATTAATTTTAGTTGTTCCAGTCTGCTTTATTAGTCACTTGCAGATGTGTGATTTTAGGTCAAGCCTGTTGACTCAGATATCGGGGCATTTTCCAGTGGTGTGATTAGCCTCTTGCTTGAGTCATAGACCGAACCTGTAAAACACATTACTGGGGTAACTGGAAGTATGTGTATACACTGGGCACGGCGTAGGAGGGAGAATATGTGGGCGCAGTAGCAAAAAAAGCCACCGGTACCATTACATCATTACTATTATGGTGAAGTTGTTGCGGTTATTCTACCTCAGACTTTGTCTGTGTGTCATGTTCTCCCTGCTTCTCACTGTCACCCCTCAAGCCCCCCCCCCATGACGCGGTACTGGGTATCGGGTGGGGTATCCTTATAGCAAATGTGTTCTCCTCATATTCCCCTGGCTAAGGACTCATGGTCTTTTATAGTCTTATGTCGACTGTGATGTCATCGCCACCATCAGATACTCACTTCGGTATATATATGTATGTTTTTTTCCCGCAAAGCGTGGCTGTTTTGAGGTTTGTGCCCAAGGACCGCACACAGAATGATACGGAGCGACGGGCGACCCGAGGAGCTGTCGTGTTTATTTTACGGCATGTTATCACTGTCTCGTCTCGTGTGCTGAGTTGTGGAGCCCTGAGCTCTTTGGCATCTCCGCTTCTTGAGAGGAAGGACCTTCCTTCGGAATTTCAGACTTTCCTTCCTACAGACACGTCACATTCGCACAGTGACTGTATCCCTGGCGGCTCTGATTGGCAGCTGGGATCCCGCAGGATGGAAAATGCGCCGGGGAGTCACCTGTCCATGTAGCAATATTTAAAGAAATGTCTGGCCGGTCCGAGAGGAACAGCACCTCCCACGACCAGGCATGAGGAGATGACGGTGCAGAAATGAAGTTTACCTTCAGGTGTGACTTCAGTCTTCCAAACTTAACAAGAAAAATGCATTTGTAAAGTGTATTGTCGCAATAAAACATGCAGTTATGCTACTGCTGACTCTGAGAAAGGAGGCGGCGTTCCAAGAGAAGGGCCTAGGAGTATTGCCTAGCTCTGAGCGTCTGTCCGTCGCACTTTTGGGATTCGCCGTCGCGAGTAGGTTTCTGCTGTGATTGGCATAACAGAGACCACCGCTTGCCGGACGGCACTGGACAAGATGAGATCCCGGTCAGTGTAGCTCACCAGCACCTCATTTCGAGTTTGTAGACCACTGTCACTTCAGCTGGGCTGTATGGGTGTGGCTTCTAGCCTTCTGATTGGCCAGCCCACAGCACGTATTAAGCTGAACGTCAGCTGCTCCGTGTTCATGGAAACAACGACGGCTTATCTGGAAGGCTACCTTTGTTTTTCTTTCGAAGATTATTGTAAGCCATGCCAGTATTCCCTTTATATGCATGTGATGAGTATTTAGATATTTGTATGTCAGAGTTTCCCCTTTTTCCTCAACGGGATGTGTAAATAAACTGGGAAACATAGATTGCTTAGTTCCTGACCGACCTTGTAAATGACAGACAGCTATGCATGCTGGTGATATAGCAAATCCTTTCAGGTACTTTTGTATCCCAGAATTCCCATTACAGCATGTGATTAAAAACAAAAAATAGAGAAAAGAGAATTAAAAAAAAAACGGTTTGTTGAACACCTTGAGACTGAATATTGTAGACGGCCATTTTGATAACATTTCTTTATGCAGTAGTGGGTCCTTCATCATTCTCACAACTATTCATGATGTCAGATAGCGGTGATCCTACAGGACCGGGGGCAAACCAGAGACTCTCAGACATCTCAGACTCTCAGACTCACCATCTTCTCCATCACAGTGATATGACACGCTTTCTCCCCCAGGAGTGAAGCGCACCCCTAAAGCTGAATTCACTTCCGGAACAGTTAGAGTCTCCTGCTTTGCCCCCTTCCGCCAGACCGTGGTCTTCTGAAAGTTTCCGAAACATAGACAGTGTACTGAGGAGGCAAAGTGGTAACAGGGAGTGTTTTATAGAAATCTTTATTTTCTGTCACATAAGACTCATATCATCCACAATAGATGGAAGTGTCTGATTTTTAATCTGTACTAAAGATATTTTAAATTTAATAAATAATCATTGAAACAGGGATGACTGCCTCCCTTCTGTCTTCTGTACGGAATTTCACCTGGTTCTATATTTTAACGGATTATTAATGAGTTCATTGCATAATACTTCCTGCTTCATATGAAATGCACCTATGGAAATGCATAATGGAAGACTGTATAAAATGTTAGAATTGTATACGCGGCCACATAACCGTAGCCTTTATAGCCATAATAATAAATTTGCTATTTGTGTGTTGGCCACTGTGCATCAATTCCCACAAGCTTCCGCACTAAATAAAGCACCATCCATCCATCCATCCCTCCTTGTACCTATACTCCACTCCCAGAATTCCTCTGTCCACCCCTCACTCCCGGCTCGCATTCACGCATGTCTGCCCAGCGGGGCTAAGTGGAGGGTGACAGACACGTCCATAAAGCAGACCTCCTTCTTTGATTCTCCCAGGTGTGAGAAGGTCATTAGCCCTCTGGGCGTTCACTCACAGGCGTCAGCGGACTGACAGGCCGCCTCCC
>JAODJW010000019.1:7295029-7306778 GCA_026777045.1 Hyperopisus bebe
CAACCCCCCCATTACCCCAGCACCTCTGCCTCCTCCTGTCTGTCGGGGCATCGGATGTGAAGTCAGATAAGCTGATGCACCTGGGCCTAGTTGCGGTTCTCACCTATCCCGCCTGCTGGGCGACTCCGCCCCCTCCCCTTCCTGTTGGATGGCTCCACCCCCTTCCCACACTACCATGCTGCTTTGGCTCACTCTGTGCGGACCCTCTAAATTAGCCATGCGAGATGCAAATGCAGGATTAGGCACAGTTCAGGAACCTGGTCCTGGTTCTGAGTTCCTGGCCCATCTTGACATGGGAACCTTTGTAGTTCCCGGCCATTCTTGTTCGTCGCTTTCCCACCACACAACTGGAACTATGACCTTTATGCTAAATAAGCATGGGAGATGCAAAAAGTCTGTAGGGTAAAATTTGCACGTAATTTCATAAGTGACGAAACTTCACTGCCATCCAAAGCATTGGAGGATGAACAAGTCAAGTCGTTTTACTAGTTATATTAAATAGTTATTGAGTCACAAACAGCAAAATGTATGTTTTATTTATGCAGCCTGTGACATATGTATAAATGATTATTAGAAAAACAATGTAACATTATTGCACTAATAATCTGGCAAGTTTCAAGGCCAGCAACAGCATATAAGACATATCGGTTAACAATTTAATTTTTCAAAGCAGTTTGGGCCCAGTACTTCAAAAAGTTTAATCTGGATTACAATGATCCTGATTTGGAAATGCCATGCCAACTTACGTTTTATGCTGGGTTTTCAAAGGAACAATGGATTGGATCACCTTCACCCAGACACAAAGTTTTCAAGATTACCAAAGCTGGTGTCATGACCTGCTCGTTCGATCCTCGTGTGTGCCACGCCCCCTCATTAACCACATGTACTACCACGATTGTGATCACCCGTTTCCTGTTATTTTTGGCTTGTCTTATGTATTTCAGTCCATGTTCAAGTCTGTTTCCCGAGGTCTGTCATTAACGTTGCGTGTTTCGAGTCTGTTTACCCCGAATAAACCCTGTTTTCTAGTATACCCACCTCCCTTTACCTGCTTCCCCGTCCCGACACAACAGAATGACAGACCTCAGGAAAAGGGACAGCTCAACAGCTACAACATTTTTTAAAAGATGAGATATTGTGGTGTGGCAGTTCTTTTTGTAGTTTAAGGTCCGACACATTTAGAGTATAAATATTTGCTGGATTTATACAGATTACTAGCTTTCGGCCATCACAATACACCTCTCGTTAATAGTTTAGGCACACTAATAATCTGCTTATCAAATTGTGGGCGTAAGTAAATGTCTGTATGGCACCAAAAAAGCATCTGGACAGATTGGTACACACTTTATCTAAAGCCTTGACCTATAGTTGGTTTTTCAGAATCGAAGCAGAAGTTGCATTAAAGTTAGAGAGAGAACGTGACTGCAGTGAGAAGGTCTCCTTACAGTTTTCAAACTCTCCAATGCAGTGGCCCAGAGAGAATGACGCAGTGTGCCACAGAATGAAATCTGACTAATACTAATGGTCAGATGCACTGTGACACATGTCAGGGCGGTAATATTCAAAAACAAACAAACAAAACAAACGGCTGTTTTAAAATAAAATCAAGAAAGAATCTGGGTGGTGGGTGACTGCTCACCTTTCTGGATTGATCGAGAACATTTTGGGAAGATCTACAATCATTCCACATCAGTTCTGCTTCTTCTTGTAAACCAAACGAAATGGCATCCCACATTTCCAAAGCATTTTTGATCAGGGACATGCTGATTAATTACTAATTATTTGAAGTTATTTATGCCAGACAGAATTGGTTTCAGATTTGATTCCCTCTGCATGCCGACCCAACCCTTCCGTTCCCACCTTCCAAAATAACTCCTGTTTGGAGAAAGCAAGTGACTCTAAATGAAGGGTGTAGATGAGCCTTTCAATAGCGTGTCAGGCCTCCATTAAAGGCGCACGTTTGACAGATGTACACCCTATAAGGGGAACCTTACAACTCACACTGATTTCATCGATAAACCTAATCAGCTACACCCCCTCCCATCCAGAGCCTCTGCACATGACTCATTAAGCCCAGATATGCAGATTAATTAATACGATGAATTAAAAATTCCTCGGGAGCAGAATCCAGTACGTTATGGCACTCCCCCACCCCCCTCCTCTGACACAGATATAAGAGAAAGCAAGATCAAAATCTCGCAAACAAGACCCCAAGTCAGAGATGCCCCCACTCAAATACAGCAGCCCTGCTGATACAGCTTGCCTGCAAAATGCGATGAAGCACATCAGTTTGTTGGTAATATCTGTCCTGAATTGCTCTATATGCCAAATAGGGAAGTGATACAGTATAATCTTTAACTTGGTGGTGGAATGATTCAGATGAATGCGCAGATCAAGGAGGCTAGGTCATAGCATTAACAATTAAACATTAGTACGACTGATCATGGGCGTAAATTACGGGGAGAATCAAAGCCAGCTAATACAACCTCCCCAATGATCATGTCTCCCCATAAATGTATGTTGACCTCATCCTCCCCCAGTTTTCAAACCGAAGTTACACCCTTGCGACTGATAATAAACAGAAGTACAGTATCTGAACTGTAATCAAATCCTCCACTGCCTAGCTACCGATAAACAGGCTGCTGTTGGCTCAGTACAGTACCTTTATATCTGTCTTGCCTTCCAAACCAGTAGCAAATGTACAGTCAGACTAGTGTAACTGCAGTGTGTAAAGATAACACAATTATACCCAGACATCACTAGCTCTGATGGACGGGTTCGAATCTGCAGTAAGTCACCCGCCAGAGTAACAAACGCAGCAGTAAGGTATGTAACTGTACAGGTGACACTCTCATCTTCCTGGTGGGATACTCTACTTCTGCAGCACTTGGAAAATGAGGGACCTTCAGGTGACGTTGTGCTTTCTCCTCTTTAAAGTAGTTGCTGAAGAAAGTACTTAGTCCAGTTGAACCGTCATTTCTAGTCTGTGTCCCATATTCGAAGGCAACGCAGAATTAAAGCTTGTATAGAAAGGGATCTTCCGTCAAGCTCTGCATCCAGGTGACATTCCAGTCTTTAGCTAGACCATTAGCACGTTTCACATTGTTTTATATCTCCGTTTTGCCACATTAAGTGTCTCCTGACCCAATTAAATGAGGTGGTTCAGGTTTTCTGAGCTGAACTGCATAATAATGCATTAACATGACATTTTAGCATTCAACTTAACAAGGAAAATATAATTACAAATGGATTAAAATATGGGTATAGAAGGGACTAGAGGTATTTCTGATTGCTGTGGTAAAGACAGCCCTATCACATGTTCACACGCTGTAGTAACGCTAAGGTACTTTAGGCTTACAGGGTCATTTACTGCGTGGTTACACATGTACCGTCATTCCATCCGCTTTACATAAATACGGAAAACAGGAGGAGGGAAAACGTCAAGGCTTCTGGACATTAATACAGGACAGCTACCGGTGACCAAAACAATCGCCCTGCTTTACTTCAGTGAGTGGGACAGTGTCACAGTTTTAAAGTAGGTCATTATACAGACAGCTAGCATTACCAGCAGGAAGGATGGGCGTCTTATTCAGCAGGGAGCTTTCAAAGAGCTTCGTCTAAAATGCATTTTCTTCACCAAATAGTCCAGAGTCGAAGGGCATTCTCAGGTTGATGACAGATCGCGTGTAGGAGGACATGGCTGGAGGAGATTCCAGCAGGTGATTAATAACACATTTTTCCCCCTTTGTGCTGGTAGGCCGTACAGCTGCCCTCACCCTCTCCATCCTCTCTTATGTGATTGCATATGCAGGATTACCGTAACTTGTGCCACAAAACCACACTTCCACAAGCCGGACATGACCGGCATGCCAGGGCTGACCTATGCAGATGAAGAGAATGCAAATGTGAGATTACGGCCGTCCCACGCCAGCGAATCGTAACGCGTGACCGCCATGCAATATATCGCTATGGGAGAACAATCTGTTCTTTCAAAGTAAGCCATTTTTAACAGAAGAGTTTGACAATGTGAGACAGGCAGCGTGACGCAGGACAGGAAAGACTCAGCGACATCAGACCGGAGCAAACAAGGCTGAGAGGATGCTCCTCTGGATTCATCAGAATCAGAATGAACTTTAGTGGCCAGCAACACCAGCTAGGAATGCAAGGAATGTGTCTAGGTAGTATTGGTGCATGCATTCAAAGACAACACAGAAAATAAATAAAAGAATAACAATGCTTTGTGTTTCTTTTTTAAAA
The DNA here is from genome assembly GCA_026777045.1 of Hyperopisus bebe. NCBI lineage: Eukaryota > Metazoa > Chordata > Actinopteri > Osteoglossiformes > Mormyridae > Hyperopisus > Hyperopisus bebe. Next base: position 7,299,287 of record JAODJW010000019.1, read on the forward strand.
AGGTCACGAGTGCATGCAATGTGATTGGCTTACAGTCCCAGTGCTCTCCAATGACCTCTGTAGCTGCCCCTGCTTTCCTCAGAGCTGACCTCACAAACCACCATTAACGTCCCTTTGCCGGTCGGTGTCAATACCAGGAAACCTAAACAGCTGCGATATTGCTGGGGCCACGGTATTCAGGGATTCACTTGATTTAACTTGTGACTTTAATATAGTTCCACTTGACAGATTAAAAACTGCATTTAAACTTCATGACGACATACCCAACACAAATCACTGTTGTGTGTTATTAGTGTGCTTATTTTAATTCATTAGAATATTTTGCAGGAAAACTCCCATTTTGTTCAATGCATATGTGAGGTTACGGCCGTCCCACGCCAATGAATCGTAACGTGTGACCGTCAAGCAATCCGTCGCTAAGGGAGAACAATCTGTCCTTTCCAAACAAGCCAATTTTAACACAAGAGTTTGACAATGGGCCACGGGCAGCGTGAAATGGACAAGAAAACAGACACAGCAGCTTCAGACTTGAGCTGTGTTTTGAATAAGTAACTTTTAGAGGCCTGTATCGCAAAGCTGGTTCAAAGAAGTCAGGCTTTGAAGATAAGTTCCAGTTTGACTAAACCAAACGAATGCAATCTGAGATAAAGATGCTGACTATGCTCTTACTGAAACCAAGATTACTTCCCGAGGACATAAAAGCTTGTTGTGTGCAATGATCAGCCTATCGCATAAGCATGGATTTCATACAGGGCTACATACAGTATTTCAATGCAGTGGAACAGAGAATGGGCTATGTGCACTGGTACTGATGTAAAATTCCGGCCAATTTAATCATCACTATACATACACTTGCTCTGTTTTCATCAAAAATGTCTCAGAAAAATAAGTTTAAGGGTCTCAATATGCATACTTGGCCGTACTTGTGTTCTCTTTCACCCGTTTTACGTCATCTTACATTGCCGAACACCAGTTCCAATACTCGTGAACAGAATTACAGAAATTGTTAGGGAAAGGGTTCAAAGCGCAGAAATGATCAGTGTGCATCTCTGCCTGTGGCCATCATAGGTCTGCAATTAAAAACTGCCTGGCTTGCTTGCTGAAAGATATCAGAACCGCAAGACTGAATACAGAATATAAACGCAGTCACAGGATTCTCATGGACAAGCGTATTTGATTTACTAAATAATAAACTGACTTCTCTTTGGTCCAATCACCTGAAACATAACCTGCTCTATAGCATAAGTTACCATGGTGATGTATAGTACTAATAAGAGAACCAGCGTTGTGATGTCAAAAAGCCAGAATTACCGCTACTTATCCTGGCTAATCAAGAAATCTGGCTTTGTGATACAGGCCCCAGGTTATAATCATGTGTTCTTAGCTAGAGGTAGAGTCAAGCATAGGATATAAACATACAGTACGCAGTCTGGCATGTGGTTCAGTACATTAGGATGCTGAGCCTCTGATTGAAAGGTTAGTGGATCAAATCCCAAGGTTGGCAGAGTGATGTCTGAGTGAGGCCCTTAACCTTCAATTGCTGCAGAGACTGGCTGATCCTGCTTTAAATTGTATGCCACTTTGGATTATAGTACCTGCTGAATAAATAAAATACCCATAAAAATATTTTCAGCATGAAAGAAAGAATAAAGAGCATAGATTTGCTTAAAATGTGACAGAATTCAGCAGGGCATGTTAGCAACAAGCTGAACCACTGAACATAAAGTTTGCGAGTAGCATTAGCCGTGAGCTAATTTAGCAGCCGTCTCCTTAAACTCGTTAGCACATACAGGTGGGAGTAAGGCAGCACCTTTCAGAAGCTGAGGCCGGCAGGCTGGCTGTTCTGAGAAAGCGGTGTTTACTGTGATGTGGCAGAAGGGAACGGGAGGCTCCCCTTCTCTGAAAGGGGGGGTTCTGCTGCTTTTCAGCTTCTCGCTACTTCCTGAGGAAGGAGCCACTGTAAAAACTGCCTTTATGAAACCCACTCTGATGGTTCCTCAGTCTCGCATGCTACAACCAAGACTCTCACATATACATTTAATTTACTTTAAAAGCTGAATGCTATTTATTTGAGTGACTTTCAAATGAAACACAGAAGTTGAAAGAAGGACAATTGACATTTCAGAGTTTACAAGAGCTCTAACGAGACACGGAGCCCATTTGGACAAAGACAGACCAGAAGTCGCAGCTAAATGGTTTGCTAACATTTAAAGGGTTTGTATTGGTGAAATCAAACACAGTGTCTCTCTCACTCTCTCTCTTTCAGTAAGTGCCCTGAGCATCTCGCACGCCAAACAGCTCCGAAGGTCAAACGAGAGGGAATTTAAGCACCTTGTATCATCAGCCATATCCTCGCAAACTCATTCGTGTCAGTGAAGAATGGGAATTTCAGAAAAATGGGTCTATAAGAATTACATCAGAAAAACTTTTTTGTTCCTGGTTGTGCCTAAATCTATCAAAATAATAATAGAGAAGCTTTATTAAAAGATTTTGTACTGTCCCGACAAACACAAGAGAAGCCTTTGCCTTGGCGCTGACCGCGCTCCAGCCTTGCCAGCTGACATCTGTGCTCCATACATCTGTAGCGCATCAGGACGTGTGTGCAGTGTGGAGCAGTGATACTCCCTCTCTCTCTGCTGCCCACTATCCCGTCAAAATAACCTTGAGCTGAGGGTGGTTAGACAGCAAACAAACACGCGCACCACACTCTGCAGGGGGTGCGGGGCTATCTCTGGCTGGGGTCGGGGGTCATCCCCGCCGGCACGGCACAGACACAACAAAGGCCCTCTGTGTTTAGAGGAGGGCGCCAGTCTGTCTGTCAGAGTTGAGTCCACTGCTGCCCTTGTCATGATTTTTAATTACAGCTTCTGCTTTTCTTTTGCTTTTGCTGTCCTGAGGTGTTAAATCTGTTGCTAAAATACATAGAGTAAATTCTACCACGTGCTGTGATATCTTCTGTCAGGTTTCTGACAGCTTGCGTTGCTCCCTTAGCTTGTGCATAGATGCATTACTTGTCGGAATAACTGCCACTAATGTTTTGAAAGATCAGGAGGATAACAATAGACTTTTTCCCACAGGCAGTTCTGCTGTCTTTTACTAGGGGTTCCAGTACTCCTGGTGGGCTGTATCTGTGTGGAGGTGTGATGTGTGTAACTGCTGGCCTCCTGGTCACTCGCTGCCCTGTTCCCCAGCATCTCTGGAGACGCTGGGAATCCTCTGTTCAGAGTGGGGGCAGCTTCTCCACTTGGCAGCTGGACCTTTTGTCCCTGAGCCTCCTACGGGGGGTGGGCAAAGATCACCGCAGTTGGGGCTTTCCAGAGCTGTCAGGCGCTCGTCCTCCCAGCCGGATGAGGCGTCTCTGCAGCATCAGCCCCGTTGTCACCGAGCGGCCCGGCGCTGAACTGACCACGTACTGTATTTAAACGTGGGCCTGGGGCAGGGCCGTCTCGCTCACAGCATTTACCATTTTATTTATATAAAGACTCTTTTTCCCAAAGTGACATAGATTTGAGAAAGCAGAGTCAGCCAGTATCCTGGAGCACTTGGGGGATAAAGGCCTTGCTTAGGGACCCAATGGTGACATCACTCTGCTGAACCTGGGATTTGAACCAGCCACCTTCTGATCACAGACACTGAGCTATGAACTGTTCCGGATGTATCCCATGTATGAGGATATATCCCATTTAGTGCATAGTAAAAAATAAATAATTCTGTAAAGAAAATTTTCCTGAAATGATGTTCGACAGTACTACTTAAAGGTCGAGATGAATGCTTGATGAAATAAAACAACATTTAAAAGTTATGCATATTTTAATGTCAAAATGGCTTCTGCCCATCTGTCTGTCTCCGCCTGTCTCCATCATATGTGCTCTAGGTGTCCATGCCAGCGGTCCTATGGCTTGTACCTCGCAAACCCCCTTTTTTCCTCTGACTGATCTCGGGTTACTGAGCTACTAATCTGATCAGTGCAGCATCGACAGGCTCCATAAAGAGGTAAATAAAGCCATTCTGATAAATACACACCCCTCCATGCGGGGGGGGTGGGGGCTGCTTTCATGCCCAGCCACTCGCTGGAGGTAATGAGGTGTGTCAGATTGAGCAAAGCGCCAATAGCGTGTCCAATCATTATTGTCGGGGACTGGCTCCTAAACCCTCCCTTTCCCACTGCAGTTTCTTTTTTGGTGCCTTTTCTTAAGCTTTTTTGGGAATTTCGTAGCCGGAGATGAGGGAGCAGAGGATTCAGACACACGGGAAAGAGACGGACACTCTGCTCATCGCATATATTTAGCTCACTTTGCATTACTCACCTCATGAGGCTTCTGTTTTGTTGACTCTGGGAATTCTGGGTAATGCTGGGATACATGTGCCTGGCATCTTGGGAACAGCTGTGATCTGTTACGGTTATTAACAAGCGATTAGATAAATTGACCTTTTTTGGCGAATCGGTCATATCAGCAATGCAGGATGTTAGTATTTGTACACTGAAATAAAAATGGAGTCCAGTGTAGCGAGAAGTGCAAACTCCGGGTGTGAAGATGTTTCTTCTCGAGTGGTTTACGGAGACCTTACATGTCTGCCTTACTGTCAGACAGACACTACTCCACCACATTAGAGGCAGGAGAGCGCTGCTCATCACAGAAATATGTAATGTTACCGCGATGCTCGCGCACGGGGCTTCAGAGGAGTAAGAGTCTCCTGGCCCTCATCCGGCTGATCCTAAACGGGTCGAGCTGTGACACGGAATGACCCACAGACAGGAAAATAAATGACGCTTGTATCACAGGTCAAATTCTGTCAAGGTAAGGCCTGGGAGTTGCAGTCATGTGATTAGATGGACTGCTGTCAGGTAAACATTCCATGTTTTTTTTTCATTAAAATCATTATTAAGACAGGTGTTATTATATTTTTATTTATTTAGCGGATGATTTTTATCCAAAGCAATGTACATTTTTTGAGAGCAATTGGGGTTAAGGGGCTTCAGCAGGGACCCATTGGCAACATCACACTGTTGACCCTGGGATTTGAAGCGGCTTCTGGTCACTGGCAGAGCATTCTGCTCTACTGCGCCATGCAGTGTCCCCCCAGTTCCTTATAATGACTCATTTCATAAGACTCATGTTAACTCTGTTGGCCGCAAGCCTGCGTGGTAGGATCTGATGACTCTTTAAGCGACATGTGGATGCAGCATCTCGTCATAGATTGAATTGTCTAGGTTCTACACACTGGTGGCACTGCACCTGGTGAGTGTGCTCACTGCACACCGCCTCCCCGAGGACAGCTATGGAGGATGCACCGGTGACGCTCCCCAGGCCTGCAGCTGTCAGGCGACTTCGGTCGCTTCAGAGCCCTCGACAGGACGCGATCTGCCCCCCCTCGCATTTCCGGGCTCACTGTGGGAAACTCAGCAGCCTTGGAGCTAAAGTGAGCACAGGACTTGGATAAAGCTGTCCGCCTGCCTGATGCTGATGGAGGGGGGACTGGGGACCCGGTCTCCGTGCTTCAGCAGCCCACAGATTCATCTGTCAGCAGGAGAAAGGGCCTGGATTCTGTTGCCATGTCTCTGCAGGGGCTGCTGGGAGCTTGGGTGGAGGGCGGGGTCAGACCGGAGGGGTGAAGTTTCAGGTGAGGCTGCTGGGAGTTTGGGCGGAGGGCGGGGTCGGACCGGAGGGAAGAAGCTTCAGGTGGGGCTGCCTCCAGCTCCCATCTTCTGTGTTGCAGACGACTGGAACTTCTGGCAGCACCATGCATGTCCTGCCAGAACAGGAGAAGATGAAGCTGGCAGCATCGCCATGACCTCTGCAGATCACCCACCTCCACCCACCTTCCTTCTGATGAGAGAGCACATACAGCACATAAAATACATACACATACAGCCCACGACATAAAAATGAAGCAAACAGAATAAAAACCAGCCAATCAGCAAAATATACTGGTGGGGGACCCCCCCCCCCCAATAGGTCAGTCTGTTTGTCTTTGAAGTTTGGACTAGAAATGTTACTCTGTTTCTCCTTCCAGACAGGTGCTCTCTCCATCTCTTCTTATGAAGACTCCCCTTACAAAGAGACTCATTAAAACTATTGATGTTATTGATGTTATGTGAGATTTAGTGCTGTAGTGAGATTTAGCTAACTGCTATTAGCATGTTAGCACCACCCCAAGGGTTTTCAGATGAAAAATTGAAGACAATTCCTCAGAATATGCAGTGCATGTGTTCAGTGTTTATTTATGTCATGCTTTAATACTTGTATTTCCGCAAAGACTGTAAAAAAAAAAAAAAAATCTGTTAAAATGTTACTATGATTTGGCCTATTTTTTTCTCATATCTGTCACCTAGATACTGTCATATATTTTGAAGACCAGCCGTAATTTTTTTTTTTAAAGAAAGCACAAAGAAGCGATCACGATAATAAATGCTTAAATAAATTACAGACTGACATCTGTGATGCAGCTGTAGCTGGTTTCCTGGCTGGTGCCTTGGTAAGCGGTGGACATTGTTACCTCATCCGCCGAGCACGGCATGGTCTGGGCTTGTTGTGACAGTAGCATGCCATCAGGAGCAGGACGACATACCCCTCGGCAGCCTCGTAACATCAGCATGATGTCAATCTTAATGCCAGCCAGCAGTGTCCCTGCACGGGTGCGTTATCTGTCAGCCGGGAGGAGGACTGCAGCAGGAGGTCACGGCCCGGTGCCGCACGGGGGCCCGAAGTACCGTGGATCTTCAGGCAGCGATCTCTCCACGAGTTAGCAGGGCGCTAACACTCGCGTTAGCTTAGCGTTAGCGACCTCCCCATCTGCGAAGTTCCTCCTGATATTTTACACTTTAGAAGGAATGAGGTTACAGAGGTGCTGCGCCGATCTACCAGCTTCCAGCCCTACAGAACTTTTAGCATGTTTGCGCGGTTTCGCTCCTTTAGATTTGATGCACCACTGCCTTTCTGAGTACTTGTACTTTGCGCAATGACGATAAACTTGAACCTAATCTAATCTACAGCCTCAAACCCGTGTTACTCCATCCACCCACATGTACTGGAGATTCATTCGACTCAGCAAAGGCCATCAAAGGTGGCATGCGACTGGGGGCCTTTGTGTTGCCCACGCAGGGATATGGCAGCTCCTGCTTGTTCCCCTGGCTCAGCAGCTGCATGTTTCTGACCGATTTACGCACTGTTGTGGTAGCAATACTGTCACATGTGTTACGGATTGATTAGCGTGGTGGGCAGCTATGGCAACACACCTGAGTTTATACAGGCCTCTGAGTGGTTATAACTATGAGACATTCAATTCAATATTCAATGTGTATGTCTGACAGGAAAGTAGCAATAATCCGAGTAAACATTAGCAAAAATATTACAAACCTCAGAATGAACCATGTTAACACACAAGTCACACAAATCCTCCCAGGTATGTCGAAGAATGATTTCAAGCAGAATATGTTAAGGGGTTAAAAGAGTAATGTCACCTTTAAGAGTAAGTGTGTGTGTGTGTGTGT
>JAODJW010000019.1:7337918-7377510 GCA_026777045.1 Hyperopisus bebe
GGGGTCCCTCCCCTCGTAACGGCAATTAGAAACTCAATAGGTTATAACAGCTGGGAGCGGCTGAGAGGGAAATCTCTGTGGAGCAGCCGATGGGGGAGTGAAAAGGAATGGGGGCCCACCTTTACCTCACGAGCAGATAAGGGCCCTGCTCACGAGGATGATGAGGGCCCATTGTCACAGAGGTCAAAGGCAGGTGGCTGTGCTAGAGGACAGGCCCTGACCCAGGGTTCAGAGAGACAGACACACCCTTGATCCAGGGCTCTAAGAAGGACACACCCCTGATCCAGGGCTCTAAGAAGGACACACCCCTAATTCAGGGCTCTGAGAAGGACACACCCCTGATCCAGGGTTCAGAGAGATGGACACACCCCTAATGCAGGGATCTAAGAAGGACACGCCCCTAATCAAGGGATCTGAGAAGGACACGCCCCTGATCTAGGGCTATAAGAATGACACACCCCTGATCCAGGGATCTGAGAAGGACACGCCCCTGATCCAGGGTCTAAGAAGGACCCTCCTCTTTAGGTGCATTAGGCACCAACTTTGCCTATAGACCACTGTGTCCTTCCATTTAATATGATTTTAACTTAATAAGAAAGATACATGCAGCATTGTTTGGCATTGTTTGGCATCATTACCAGGAATTACTATTCCACTTCATATGCGTGACTTTACTGAAGGAGGAGACTTGAGTGAAAGGAGGGTCACTTTTTTTCAGGTATATTGATAACTGACCCCTCCCAAGCTCACACCCCAGCCAAAAAAAGCACACTTTTGCTCCATAAAACGATACCAACTTCACAGGACTCATGTATGTTAACCACTGATTTTCCTGCAGTTAAAGCGTTTTTTTGACGTTATGTTTAACATTAAAGACAGCTGCCTCATAATACTCACATCTAAAATGTGTTTTCTGGAAGTACGCCAGTTAATCTCAGTACCACCAAAACACCAAAGCTCTTCAAAACCCCTGAACACAGCTGGTCATTTCCTGTAGTCCTGCCTCAGTAAGAAGTCCTTTACCACACTTCTTGGCTATGCCAAAGTATTTTTAATCGGCACCTAATTTTTGCTTTGAAGAGAAAAGACGAAATGGCATATTTTTGCTGTGACTTCATTTATTTAATTAATCAGGTCGGCTGTCACCAGACAACTAAGGAAATATGAGAGGAGCTGAATTTAGTCATCTCTGAAAGTCATCATGTAGGTGGAAGTAACAGGAAAATCGCAGAGAGGAATCCCCAGGGAAAGGAGGGATTTATGGGTAAGACCTCCAGTCGTTGGATGACTACAAGCTGCGGCCACAGAAGGTGTTTGGAGAGAATAAAGCAAAAATAACATTTTGAAGGCTCAGCTCACGCATTAAAGCTCAATTCAGACATGTGTCCATTCTTCAGTGGTCAGACATCACTGTGGAATGTTTTAATACACAGGAAAATAAACTGCATCTTTGTGCTGAGTAAAATAACTTTTATGACGGTTGTTGTTCCACAGTTTTATGTCTCATTGCAGATGTACACAGATCACCCTGAAAGAAAAATATGCAGCCAAAAAATAATTGTAGGCCTACCTTTTCCGATTACCATGATTCTTGCACATTGACTGGTTTTATCAACGGTAGTAGAACGCAGAGAGACTGAGGGAAAGACAATTGACTGCTACATGGTAAATTGGTTCAAATTTTATACAGAATATAAATGATTAAATATAAAGACTGTGTACTGAAAAAACAGGTTAATGACTTGCAAAACTGAAAAAAGATTTTAAAGATGATTGTGTTAATGGAGTACATGTACAAAATGTGAATGTCACACTTTTTTCTTATGTGTACATATTTTGAGGAATAAAGTAGTGAAATATGAATACTTTCAAATGAGACACAAAAGGGCAGTAGTGGGACGGATAAAAAAAACAGAGCATGGATTATTACTGAAAATAAGCAGAAAATGTGAAATCAATTTGAAGAAGTTGATTCGTACACAGAGAGCTTGTTCCAATTTTGCAGAAGTGGGAAGACGAAGGTGAACTGTCAGTAATTGTCAAAGAGCATAACCGGTAATGTGGTGGACTAGCTGCATCGGAAAACACACTAAGAAAAGCAAGTTTGATGTATATACCTACGCACCGGGACGGGCATTATAAGAGACACACTACATGGAAAAGGAGAGAAACTTTGATGTGACTAAATGGCAGTTACCATCTAAGGCTACAAAGGTGAGTCATATTAGGCTGAGTGCCGGTTAGCAGAATGTGTGTCAGATATAACAGAGGTCTGACAGTCAGCACTTTGAGGTGTGACTTTTCAAAGCTAAATGTCCAAAACATCCAAAGAGTTAGTGAGCAAAATGCAGAAGCATCGGTCAGAAAAAAATGCAAATTTATTTAATACATTAATATATTTGTAGCGCGTTCACAAGTCCAAAGGTTAGCCCAGGCATCCAGCTCCAACCCCGCAGCCCTCAACTGCTTTCAAAAACATGTACATGGATAGCTATTTGTACATAAGAAAATGCTTTGAAAAGTTAATATTTATATTTTTTGTTATAGATCTGTGGTGTATTTTTAACGATAAACAATCGAGAATTGTTTTTTATTTCCGTTGTTTCCCGTCAATTGACCTCACTGTTTGAAATGCATTTCCACCTGCTCATTGGATTGTGTTTGAAAGGGAAATGCATAATACAAGGGGAAAATAATATATAAAGATAGATCATAATCAATAACATTGCAATAACAATAAAAATAAATTGAGTCAAAACAAACAGAGACCAAGGATATCAGTACTTGTAAAAAGAAAGCCCAAAGAATAGTGTGGGTTGGTATGAAATGTGCAGGGTAGAGTGGCCTGTTACCTGTGGGGGTCCTCATTTAGTGGACGGTGTGTGGGACCATTTCACATTTTCTATACCAGGAGTAGCTCACCACTGAGAAAATCTACTGACATTACCCAGCATCCCCCACAAGATTCTCCCGCCTGACAGACAACGCGCTGATCGCAATCCCAAACTAACTGAGTCGTTTTAGTGAATGATTTCTAAGACAGTACGCAAGGTACACTACCAGTCAAAAGTTTGGACCTTCTCATTCAGTGGCTTTTCTTTATTTTTATTATTTTCTACATAGTAGATTAATTTTGAAGACTTCAAAACAACAAATAAGTGTTAAACAAAACAGAATATGTTTTATAGATTCTTCAAAGTAGCCTCCTTTTGCGTTGATGACAGCCTTGCACTCTCTTGGCATTCTCTCAATCAGATTCATGACCAGGAATGGTTTTCAATAAACTGGTGCACCTTGTCATGAGTTAATTTGTGGAATTTCTTGCTTTCTTAATGTGTTTCAGACCATCAATTGTGTTGAGGTAGGGTTGGTACACAATTCCACACAGGAACTACGATTCTACTCCACACTATGACAAGAACCACTCAACTAAGTAAAGAGATATGACAGTCCTATCATTACTTTAAGACATGAAGGTCAGTCAGTCCAGAAGATTGCAAGAACTTTGAATGTATCTTCAAGTGCAGTCACGAAAACCATCAAACGCTATAATGAATTTGGTTCTCATGAGGACCACCCCAGGACAGGACGACCAAGAGTTACCTCTGCTGCAGAGGATCAGTTCATTAGAGTTACCAGCCTAAGAAACCTCACATTAACAGCACATCAGATTAAAGCCCACAGGCTTCACAGAGTTCTTGTTGCAGGCACATCTCAACACATCTCATGGTGGAATCGCTGCAAAGAAACCACTACTGAGGAAGAACAACAAGATGAAGAGACTTGCTTGGGCCAAGAAACACAAGGAATGGACATTGGACCAGTGGAAATCTGTACATCTGTCTGATGAGTCCAAATTTGAGATTTTTGGATCCAACCGCCACGTCTTTCTGAGACGCAGAAGGTGAGCAGATGGTTCCCACATGTGTGGTTCTCGCTATATATATATATATATATGGGATTTGAATTTGCAGGTAGTATTTACAGGAGTAATATTTACAAGAGAGAGTATATAGACATGAGTACTGATCAGTTTATATAAATATGTGAGGTACATGATAAGATACTAATGATACTATTAGTCACCTCTGCTGTTTCTGTTTGATCATGAATTGTTTGTTTGATTGTTTGTTCCCAAATTTTGTCTTGCTGAATGAAGAGACAGTAGACTGATTATTATTGAGGGAACAGGCTATTAATAAAGGAATAAAAAATGGTTCAGACTTAATTAGTTAGAGAATTAACACATCATGTTTCTGCCATAAACCAAGGCAGAGGTTTGCTCACTTTTGACAAACACAACTCCTCCTGAAACATTAGCGACCACAGCAGAGCTATTTCTGTCTTCACAACAGCGATACTTCATCAGTGTGAACCGCTTCCTGGGCGCCATCGGCAGTAACACAGCAGGCAAACGCCCTCCCGCTCCGTTACGTCATTTTCATGCCGTTTGTCCTGAACTGACAGGGCGGGTCACACCAAACGCTGGCCACTGCAGGGATGAGCAGTGCTATGCGTCAGACGCACGTGGTTCAGTCCAGGTGGAAAATTAGAACACAAAAATCCAGTGGGATGAGGTTCGTTTTCAGGAAGCGAGGGACTGAGGCCCTGTTGTAGGTGAAGATTAGAGAAGATAACATAGAAACTGGGTTAAACATTGGAGGGTGCATGGCTGGCACTCTGTACTGTAAATGAGTGCCTGCTTCAGCAGCCCGCTAACCACTGGTAAAAGCCTCTTGTTTGGATGGGGAAGCCAGTAGAGCGCCCTCTGGGGCCCATTTCTGCAGTGCTCAGGCATGCTTCACTGTGCTCCAGACACATTGCCATACTCCAGAATCTGTGAAGGGTTTAGAGGGACTCATCTGATGCCTTTGTTAATGCTCTTTTACCTTGACCTACAAGCAACTTCCTAGCATGTTGAAATGTTGAGACAATTTGTCATTTGATCCAGTGAGAAAATCGATTTGTTATCTTAGCAGGGATGATGTATGGCACTAATTTTTATGTATTTTACATTCATGCAAATATTATCTCGATGGTGTTTCAAATTTCCAGCTGAAGAAATGCAGTTTTGCTGTTCCTGACACTGACCTGTGATTCGCTGCTGTATGCAATTGTTTCCTTTGGCCTTTTCCTCTTAGTAAATAGATATTCAAGACAAGCTTGTCAAACTATAATCAAGAGTAATTTGTGGCTGTCGTAAGGCTGTCAGAGTGGGCACACCTGTATAGTAATAAAATGCCATTTCAGCTCTGTGTTAGTTAATTTCACCATCCCCACAAGCAAAGTGAAAGTGCTGTATTTATATGAATTATTAATTATCAATTACAGGGTTATTATGAACAGACACCAATCCACATCACACAGCCATCTTCACATGGCGCAGTTAACAAACACCAATCCACATCACCCAGTCATCTTCATGACCCAGAATAGACAGACACTGATCCACATCACCCAGCCATCTTCACAGGGCATTGTAAATAGACACCAATCCACATCACCTAGTCATCTTCATGGCCCGCAGTAACCAATCCACATCACCCAGCTGTTTCTCACATCTACAAACCACTCCCACTTCCAGTCTTCCTTTAATACTTACTTAATTTCCCCCAGCTGCTTGTTTTATTACTGTTTCTGTTGTACAATATTAATCAGGCGGAACACAAATCTCCTATGTGGCATGTTGGGAAGAGGCTGCTGGACACCTGCAGTGAGCATAGCTCAAATTTGAATTTGAGGTCCCAGGTGATCCCAGGTAATAAACGCATGCATATCAAAGTCACCATTAAAATTCCTCCTCTTACCTCTTCATAAATCAGAGCATTTTCCTTTGTAAAACTTAACATTACGTGAAAATAACGTAAGTCCTATTTTTGTGATGTACAGCTGAGCCCAGAATATTTATGCTCTTCCTGAGTGCAGACTCTGTAGTGACACCTCAGAAGGACCACACACACGCTGTTAATGTACCTTAAGGTCCTTCAGGTCAACAGACCAAGAGATTAGGCTAAAGGAAGCCTGTGGAAAATAACAGGGGTGCTAATTAACAACAGCGGTGAGGAGCAGCCCTGAAAGCGGGCTGGTTCGTTCGATGGGAGTACAGAGATGTTCCTATTGGGCAGGGGGACAGGAAGCTGTCAGTGATTAATGAGCCGTTGTTGTGGGGGGGGGGCAGGTATGGATGAGCCCAGGCATTGATCAGTGCCCCCCTGATCCAGTGCCTCCACCCCCCACAGTCCGATGCAGGAACTGCTTGCAGTTGGGACACCACCTCTGAGTGCGGCCATCGCACGTCACTAACCCAAAGCACAATATAGCTCTTCCTGAAGCACACCATGTCCTCCACTAGCTGAGATTAGCAGCGCCTTCAGGCCATCAGCAGTAACTACAGGAATTTCGCACATCTCCAATTCAATCTCTCCACTAAAATAAAACAATAATTAGTGTGTTATTAATACAATTGAATTCAGTTTATTTTTTTGGCCCCATGGTGCTTTACATGCGTGTGTTGTGATACATTACAGCTTTATTAAGACAGAATAAAACAAAAACAGGGAAAAGACAAAGAAATAAAAAATTAAAAGCCAGATGACAATGGAGGAGAGGAACCAAACACTCCTGAGTAGAGAGCTGCCCACCCCCCCAGGGCAAACTAACATTATTGAAAAAGAGAGAATGGGCCTGTTTGCTAATAGCAAGGTGTAAACTGTGATAAAGGTCAAAGCCAAAGTCCATCAATGAGTCGGTTCTCCATGCCGATCTGTGTAGGGAGGCAGACTGGGAAGGCTGCACCCACGATGTTACAGTTGGTAAGTCACATCCACAATGTCACCCCTCCATGGGACTGAAACAGGACTCCAGCTCAGATGATGCCCCCACCCCGGCACCATCCAGACATGTGGGAAGGACGGCAAAGTGCATGGTTGATCAGAACATGCTCTGACACATTAATGGACAAGCACAGTAGATAAAAATGGCATATACTGTAAAGCAGCTCAAGCAGCCATAGTTACACTGTGTTACTGTATGTGATACACTGCAGGTGAGCAACCCTGAAGGGATAGGTCTTCAGCTGAGAGTTAAAGACTGAGGATGATTCAACATCTGGAACGTAGGCTGGCAAACCATTCCACAATATAGGGCCCCTGTAGCAGAATGCTTTACCAGCAACTCTCACTTTATTTATATGTGGAATGACAAGGAAACCTGCATTCTGTGATCTGATTGGACGACGCGGCTTGTAAACTTCAAGTAATTTGGTTGGGTAGGCAGGAGCTAGACCTCTAAGTGCCTTATACTGTATGTAAGTAGGAGAACTTTGAAGTCAGTTCTGAACCTAACAGGAAGCCAATGCAGGGAACTAAGAACAAGGGTTATGCGTTCAAACTTCCTGCCCCTGGTGACAATTCAAGCTGCTGCATTTTGAATATGCTGCAAGGTGTTTAATGTGTGGTGTGTCTCCCAGATAACAGAGCATTAAAGTAGTCTAACTTACTGTATAAAAAGCACATATTAGTTTCTCAGTGTCTTGAACAGTAAGGAATTGTCATAGATTATCAATGTTACGAAGCTGTAGGAAGCATACCTTCAATACCCATTCCATAATACTCCATAATACCTGGTTACCAATTCCACATTCCTTTTGTAACCTAGTTACCCAACCCACATTAATCCAGTTACCCATCATACATTACTCATGCAACCCAGTTACCCATTCCATGTTACTCCCGTAACCCATTAACTGACCGCAATTTACTCCAGTTATTCACAACAACAACAAATTTATTTATGTATAGCGCATTATCACATTACATTGTCTCAAAGCGCTTTACAGCATCCCCACCCAAAGCCCCCAGTGAGTAAGCCATAGGCGACAGTGGCAAGGAAAAACTCCCTAGAAGGAAGAAACCTTGACCCACCTTGATATCCATTGGCCCACCAGGAAAATGCCCAGTATGCCAGATGGCCAACCCTGCCCTTCCCACATTACTCCAGTAACCTGGTTACCCATCCCACAATACTTCTGTAACTCATTTGCCCATCCTACATTACTCCCGTAATGCAATATTACCCACCTTACCTGTTTGTCCACACTTCAACACTTTCCTTTCTGAAGTAAGTCTCAGGCCTTGTTATAATAAATAATAATTCTGATACACCTCCGCAGCCTTGTACCCCATTTGCCGTACAGAAGATGAATGGATGGATTCTGATGCATTGTGCAGCAGAGGTTGGCAGGAGTGACTGCAGCCACAGCGTAATCTGCAAGTGCATGTGTGTGCGTGAGGCAGGACATCGCATTTAGACAAACCTAGTGGAGACAAGCTCCACGGCGTGAATCAGACAGATTTTAGTGAGCTCAAGGTAGCATTAGGGTCATTCACCTGTGCTTCCATGGGGTGGTGATGGCATACCTGAAGAAAAACACACAGAACCATGGGAAAACATTTAAAAATATCCCCTTTGGCACAAAATATTTTCACTATTATTTCAGCTCAAGTACCAGCACATGTCCTGGTGAAAAGAGTGAAAGAGGTACATGCACCCACCCCTCCCCTCCCCCATGTTACTGTTTACACGTTAAAGTTAAATGCTGATAAATTTCACATTACCATTCAGCTAAACTAGACAGGAAAAAAAAATGTGAAGAGCAACCCACAGCCAGCCTCAATAATTCAATACAGCTTGATTATTTTTATATTACTTTTAAATAAAAAAGACTGAAGCATTGCCTCAAAGATTTTTAATAGATGTGCAGTATGTCAATTAAAGCACTCGTGGGGATCACTCAGCCTAAGAACTGCGGCGGACAAAGAGTCCGGGAACGGCATGCAGATGTATTTAAATAAAAGACGCCGTAGCGGAGAGCGTCTTAAATGATGAGCCGGTCCGCTTATTGCCGCGAAGCATAAATCAGCCGCTTCTCATCTGTTTAATATGCGAATACGCGCAGCATCTCGCGCCTGACAGCACGTCATTAATAAAGCCTTCTAATTGAGCAGGGATACCCATATTTCATCTTTATGAAAATACACCATGATGGTTTTATGCTTTTTTTCCTTCGGCGTTTCGGTAGCTATTACGTGGGCATTGGTCTGGTACTACCCACAGTGTAAAAGCAGGTCCGGCTTTAGTAAACTGCTGTGGATCTGTGTTGATCACTCACTCACATAAAGGGAGGACAGCGTGACTCGGCCATGTGTTTAATTAAAACACACTTTCATGTACACAGTGACAAACACAGTAGGGAGATTGAGGAACAGGAAACTGAGATGTTTCATTTTGAATTTGTCTTGAACTTGAAGAGTGCTTATCACCAGTACTTAACACATTTGTCTGTGGTAGCTGGGTCAGGGGGTTAGGATGCTGTGTCTGGGGGTGGATGGTCATTGGTTCAAATCCCTTCAGCAGAATCTTTTTGTTGTTGGACCCTTAATCCCCAGTGGCTCCAGAGATTGACTGTCCCTGCTTTGTAAAAAATAAATAAACTGCACACAATATATTTATAACACTGCGTATCTGTCATCTTCATTATAGTTATGCCACTCTACCATTAAATAAAAATTAAAACATTTAAGAAAAAAACCTGTCTTTATGGCATACGATTTTTAACCATGAAACCAACAGCAAATCAGTTATCCTTCATCATTCTTTCATTCATCATTCATTCATTAAACCGGAAAGTTATTCTTTAAGATATGGGGTTGGCCATTAGACAGAGCCTATTAATTAAAAGGATCTCCGCATTAAAGGCTTTAAATTAACCTGCTTAAAATGGACAGCAGCTTGTATGGCCTGGAACCATCAACAAAAGCATCAATAACGTTAGAAAAAAAATGAAACCGTCCACGGATTACACGTACAATAATTACTTGTCATAGCATGATGTGCAAATTAAATAAAAAGCCACATCATAAAATAACAATCCAGGTAAAATAATGACATCCCCAGCGTGCTTAAAGTAGGAAAGGGAATATTAAAAATTCCCAGTATGAAGCAATGGTGGGTGAGGAAGCATCATCTGGAGCATTTCCCCCAGATAAAGCGCGTGTCTCCACATCACCACTGCGCCCGCTGCGCTCTGCTTCCCCGCCTCAGAGGAATTGTCCAATCTAACCATGTCCTTGTAGGGCCTGCAATAGCTGAACTTTCCATGTATTTTGCATGAGGAAATCTCAGTAGGGGCCTCTGGCAGTATTTAAATACCGGAGCGAGACATCAGAGCATGAGTGATACTGAAATAACGGAATAATTACTGAAGGAGAGTCGACTGGAAGCGGCCAATTTGCATAAAAAGCTAATGAACATCTCGGCTCGTAAGGTCATGTATTACCTGGGTAGCTTAACTGCTTAGAGGTCATCTGCTAATGTGCTGACAGACTGGGGTTCGAGCATCACGGTGGTTAAGTCTGTTAGCGAGTCTATTTTGAGGTTGAAATCCTAGCCTCAGCAAAGTGTTATCACCCTTGGGCATCTGAGCAAGACCCTTAACACTAAGTGCTCCAGGGACTGGCCGACCCCCCTTTCTCTATTGTACGTCATTTTGGATAAAAGTGTCCAAATGACTAAATGTCAGGAGGAAAGACTGGCATCTTGCTGTTGATCTCTCCTGTTTTCCAGCAGGACAAATACTCTGACACTGCGATCTAATCCTGGCCATTCACAACGCTGGCTGAGAGGAGAGGCTGGTCCTTCCTGTGTTCCTTAGCACATGTCATGGAGGCTGCCAGAGTAACTGAGAGGACCCTCCTCACACCTTAACACCCTGATGTTTCTCAGTATATTCTCAGTATATTTGTCAAAGCGTCAGGTGGGACCGTAACCGACTGCTATGACTTCGAAGCCGGGGCCCCCATCAGCTGACGGCTCACCTGACTGGTATCAGGTACACTAAAGCTGGGGATGAGTGACATGTCACATGTCCTAAAAACACAAAGTCCCCTTAAGGTAGCTGTCAGCCATCAAGGCGTCATTCATGTGGGGATCAGCCATGAGGATCTTTTAGTGCCTTTAGTGTTCAAAATGCTTTGGCATTTTACTAAATACATCTTTAATAAGCAGTAAAAATAAAACTTATGGCCAGCCCCTAGTACCATTCAATATCTGCTGAAGGTATTCATCAATAAACAGCATTTCATATACTCTCTGTTCATCAGAAAAAAGTAAGTTTGGAAGTAATAAATACTTCACCCAGTGAAAAGGCTGTAGGTGACATTTATTTTGCATGAAACTGTGCTGGTACTTAGTCAACTGAAAATATATAAACTTTTTAATAAATAAATTATTACAGTTTTCTTTGACCTGGTCTTCAGTGGATCTTTGTGAAGAGATAGAGTAAAAACTCCCTCAAATGACACGTGGCTCGCAGATGAAAGAGGAACATGATCCCTGCTGATACCCACGGGCTACCTCTGTAACCCCTCAGCCTTTGTCATCTCTTAATGACACCATTCAGGTCATGTTAACAAAACACTTTTTAACTCTTGAATGTTGTCGGTGTGTTTCCAGAACAGCTTTAAACACAAATTAGAAGAGATCGCTGACCTCATGGCAGTGTCTTTGCAGAATCTTACATCATCTTACATCTATGATATGTAGAACTAAACTTTTGAGGTTCTGGCTTTTAAGTTACAAAATATCCATTAAGGTCAATTTGTCCAAAGGCTCCAATTTCATCATCTGAGAGTTCAATCCAGATACCAGCCTCATTGTTCACAGATCCATGTGGAGTTGGGTGGTGTATTGCTCAGGAGTCTGCATCTGTAATCATAAGGTTGTTAGTTTAAACCCCAGGTTCAGCAGAGTGGTGTTACTGTTGGGTACCTGAGCAAAAGCCCCAAACCAAGCGGCTCCTGGCTGGATGGCCCTGCTCTCTCAAACTGCACATCACTTTAGGTGAAAACATCTGCTCAATTAAACAAAATGTTGCATGGGGATACTTACAATACGTGAGGAAACGGAGAACATGAGTTGCATTTTTACAAAAAGATGTATTAGATCAATTAAACTATACAATCACTCAGTTGGAGGGGAAAGAAAACAGCCTGAAGAAAAAAGTGTGAGGAATTGTTTTAAAATTAACAAAAAAACTATAATGTAGTATAATATATTATAATATTACTGGTTTATTTACTACCGAGTTTAGCTTGTCATTTTTACTGATTCCCCATGACAGTAATAATACTCTTCCCCAAAATAGAATTACAGCCTTTGGTGAAAGAAATACTTCCGGACACATGGCAGACGGCGCCCCCCCACCCCCCGTCTGCGGTGACCGGGTTCGATTCACACATCCTCAGTCCACAAGAGCCCCATGCACTGTTGAAATGAAACTTAAGCAGTTCAGATATGCGTCAATGGAAGACGGGAGGTGGTGGATGAGAATGGAGGAGACGGGGGGGATAAGAATACCTGGGTATAGCTGTGCACACACGGACGGGGGGGTGGGGGCATGGCTGCACCCAGAGCCAAGGGCTAACACAGCTCTGCTGGCCACGCGCCCTGTAGACTGTCATCTCCCAGCTTCCAGTTTATTGGTTCTGGAGAGTCTGTGAAACACCTCGGCTACCACTGACCCATTGATCTGTCTCGGTTTAAAGTCTCTGTTTTCTCAATTTACTGTTATTTTTTTACATTATAAACTGAAGCACTTCCTGTATAGTTCATAAATTCAGGTGTAAGGTTTCCAGTAAATGCTCACTACCTCAGTGAGAGCTGGCACAGAGTGAGGACACTGGTGCATCATTCAGCCCAAAGAGCGACACAGCGGATCTGCATACCCCGTAATGCTCAGTACCTCAGTGAGAGCTGGCACAGAGGGCACCAGTGCATCATTCAGCCCAAAGAGCGACACAGCGGATCTGCATACCCCGTAATGCTCACTACCTCAGTGAGAGCTGGCACAGAGTGAGGGAACTGGTGCATCATTCAGCCCAAAGAGCGACACAGCGGATCTGCATACCCCATAATGCTCCATGCCGCAGTGAAAGCTGGCACAGAGTGAGGGCGCCAGTCAAGCCAAAGGGTGACACAGCATATCTGCACATGCTGTTTTTGGACTAGTCAAGTGGGCTTTATTGTCATACCATCCATATACAGTAATACAGTGGCATGAGATAACACCCCCCCCCAGAACCACGGTTCAACATACAGCAATGAGTGACAAAAGGGGACATTCATAATAATTTACATTATATAATATATATATATATATATATAATTGTGTGTGTGTGTGTGTGTGTGTGTGTGGCAGCCAATAAAATTATAGAATGCATATAACAGAAGCAGTACATTGACGACAATAAATAAACAGTAAAGTGATAAACAAATAGTAGTAAAAAATGACTTCACCCTTAAATGTTCAGCACAATCCTACAGCTATGTTGTGAAACAGACCTCTAGGTGTGCTCATTTCTTCACACTAGCATTCCCTTTTCCAAACATGTTATTTCTGTAATCTCCAATGCCCAAAAAAACTATAAGACAGGCACGAATGTTCATTCTTGTCGCCTGTAACGAATGTTCCATGGCCTGATCAATGTTGGCTTTACGCAGAAAACATTCTTTGTTCCATTAAGAGCTGCTTCCTTCAGCCTTGGCTGTCCGACTCAAGCTTCCGCTATTAGACTGATGCATGACACAGTCAATTCCAGTCACGCTTAAATAAGCGAATATTTATCTTGAACCATCTCCAGAAATGAAAGCAGTTGACTTGTCTCTGCAGACTCGCCTGCTTCATTTCTGTGAATTGCCCTCGTTGTTAATCTTGTTCGTCAGGAAAATTAATTTCAGCGCCTGGGACTTAGAAATGAAACGGTGTAACTTCCCAGAAAGCCGCAGCAAACCTCCATCTGTACACCACAATATTTCTGTAGTGCTCATTCATTTCTGTGGCGAAATGTTCACGCTATATCCACTTGCACATCACTTACTGCATAGTGAAGCAGTATTACAATCACTGTAGCTTAAACAAAGCAATTAGCTAAGATGTTAAATGAATCTCATTTAAAATGCTAGAGCAAAGCAGCAGATGCGATACCATGTGGGACAGTTCGTACTTCAGTTGATACCAATATGAAAATGAGTATAAAGTATGACTGCAGTTGCGTATAAGACGGAAACTCTGCTGAGGGGTGTACAAATTGAGCAATGTGCATTAAGTTATCTGACAGAGACCCAAATGTAGTCTATGGAATAAGAGGGTTCCATTGTTAAAAAAAGAATACATTTTAACAAGATGATTTTTATGTAGGTACACACATAGACAGTGTCCCGTGAGATGTCCAGCACCAACCCACAGAAACAAGGTGCTTTTTTTTTTTTCCTGGCACATTATGCACTGATTGCTGAGGAGAAGGTCATGTTCTAATTGTACTTTGAGCGTTATACTACATTCTCAATTAGAGTGACGTTAAGCACCTCTCTGTGGATCTTTAGCAAAACGTTCTCATGCAGCTCACTCCGCATGTCGTACTTTAAGATACGCATGAAAGCTGCTGAGGCAGCATCCATTCTGCGGCGCGAATGCAGCAGCTAGGCGGAAAGCGCGTTACAGCGCGGCGTTCGAGCGCTGCGTTAGAGCCACATCAGCAACGGGGCCTGTGGCTCAGCACCAGGTGAGGCAGAGTCGCAATAAATCAGCCAGCAGCCTCGCAGCGCTTGTCCGGCTGCACTGCTTACAGCTCACCAAAATGCGATTGCAATACATTACTGCAAAAAAAAAAAAAAAAAAAAGAATACTGAAATAACCCCGTTTGTGTCCTTCCTAAATGCCTACAAGCTTCTGCTTTACAACATGGTTAAATCTTCAAACAAAACCACAAGCACAAACATAATTTGACTTGTGGTATTTATTTGGTCGAAAGTTACGTGACATCCACTGTTTTTTTTATTCTCAATAAAAAGCAATTGCTGTCTTACACTAAGTAACCAGTTACACCACATTTAGCAAAAACAACTGCAAGCAAACACGTCCTGTAATTACTGATGAGTTTCTCACAGCACTGTGGAGAAACTTTGGCTCACTGCCCCATGCAGGGAAGACCTGAGACATCTGGATTTTAGCGCTGACCAGTGCTGGGACATTCATGTTCTTGTTCTGATAGTGACCTGCTGCATTGTTTGGATAAATCTCTTATTGTTCATGTTCACATTGTCTGACATTCAGCTGTAAATTCTAGGGTGTTGAACCCATTCCAATGTCCAACAGGGACATTTAATGCAGCAAAGTATCCGGGAAACAGTGCTTGACTGTTGGTATGTTTCTTACTGTGGAGCGTTTGGCTTTGGGACTGCAGAGCCTTTGGAACAGTCTTGTAACCTTCACCATCACTATTCTTAAAGGTCTTCAGGAGTTTACGCCAATCATTGTGTAATGTTCTTGTAGAACCTTTGTGCTGTCCTGCTGTGAGGTTGATGAACTTCAAAGTACAAGGTGGAAAGTATGGAAGAATTGTTCAAATCAAATGGGTACTAGAAAAAGCAAGACGATGATAATGATGTTAATTGTATGAATGATGGTAGAGCTGCTCGTATTCTTCTCCTTAAATGGACAAGAAATCATCTCTGGTTTTCTCAGTGGATGGGGGTCGAGGGGGGCATTTAACAGCCAGCTGTATGCAGAGTAACGCCTGCCATCTGCTCTGAGCCAAGCTTCTGTTTGGCTGGGTTATTTATCTAGGGGGAAAAGATTAACACACTTCTTCTTTGCGTGTATGTTGTCTCCAAGTCCCCTCTCTGATTCCTTGCTGAGTGCTCCCAGCGCACCTATCGTACGAAGAACAGCCAGCACCGATGTGTGTCTGCTTCCCTCGGCCTGCTTTGTTAAATATTCACGCTTGCATGTTTATCATATTCTATTTATGGAGCCACATCAATAGGGGCTCTTTAATAATTTAGAGGGCCTTCAGACTTGGTCCTATTGATAGAGATAACCTGGACGCTGAAGCTTGACAGGCTCCATGTGGCCAGCATGGCTTAGACCTTCCGACGCAGTCGGGGCGAGGGAAAGCAGAGGAGAGGCGCCGCGGAGAGCGAGAGAGGAGCGCAGGTCCAAACGGCGGTGTCCTGGCACTCTATTGCCGCTCAATTAAGCAGCCACTGCTCCTCATTCATCACAGCCCCGGGACGCGCCATGAAACCGCACGGCCGACTTAGATCGCGGAGCAAATTATGTAAGCGGAGCAAGCGAGGCAGAAACCGCAGCGGCGAAGGCAGGAGATGCTGCAAAGAGAGAGGGGACCGGGGGACAATCTGCGGTACGAGAGGAAGCCAGACACACACACGCATATGCACACACAGACAGTTTTGTAATTATACCTTTGTGAGGACTCTCCATTCATTTCTATGGAGAAAACTCTAATCTATGGCATTTTTAGTTTTTTGATTGCATTCACAGATCTTTGTGGGGACCTAAAAATGTTTTTTGCATTATAGATGACATTTGGTCCTTACAATGTTACAAAGTTAACATAATCCACACACAGACACACACACTCATGCATTTCTGCTGCTTAGAAATGGGAATTGATAAAGTACAGACGTCCTGAGAGCAAATCACTCGGACCCACGACGAGGAAACACTGCGGGCCGTTAATCTGAGTATCGAATGGAAGCTACCAGGTCTTTCGCTCCGCGTAGCTACAGAGCCGCTGAGCGCAGTGTAATGGCACTCTGTCAAGCAATTAGTCCTCAGCTGTGAACTACTCATTCTTATCAGACATTAGTAAAATAGACCCTCATGTTTATTTATTTGATCTTTATTGTCATTTTATCATTAGCTTTGTATTTTGGCCTCTTTCTGTTGCAGTACAGATGATGGGGAACGACATCCCACCGGAAACAGCAGCTTATCACAGAAAATACAGCAGACCTGTCAAAGATCAGAGAGCCAGAGAAAAATGTGAATGAGCTGGAAATCTGTTAAAGCTGCCTGTTACACAACAGATGAGCGAACGACACCCACAGCAGTAGAAACACTCAAATCTAGGGTCAGTCATATTATGTTAGAACAGGAATCAATCATCAGCATTTTTTGGCCTTTACTGGAGTTGACTGTCAGAGAGTCACATGGGCTGTTACAGAATTTATGCTGCTTTTATGCTCTGGTAATGAATAAATGAATGAATGAATGAATGGATGGAACTATTAGAGAACAGTTGCATCTTTGTTGTTCGTGTAAAACAAGATCAAACATGTAGTTGTGGTTCATTCTCCAAGAAGCCGGTCTGACCCACCTCCCCTCTCCACACCAGGAGGCCTGTGTCAGACACACGCTCGGGTGAATTGTTTCACACAACGAGATAATCGGCAGGGCTACAGAAGCCTCTCAGTGGAGCTCCAATCCACTTGGCAGTTTCTCAGCGATGGAAGAAGCCTTGAGAGTTGCAAGGGGACCATTGACATTTACAGGAAAGATCCCAGTCTGGGTAATGCTCCTCTCCCTCATAGATGATGCGTGCACCACCTCCGAGACCCCGCCCCCTCGCTTGAAAGTCGAGCTCCGCACGACAGTTCTCAGGTTACCGACGAAAAGTCAGAACCATTAGCCTAGCATCAAGTGGCCCTAACACATAGATTCTGGTACAGCACATGGCGTCACAGTGGCCATTTACCAAAAGTCAGGGGAGCTTCGATAGTCCTCGAAAGATCAGTGATGCCATACACTGGAAATGGATAGAATTTAGCTGACAGACAGAGCCACATAAGTGAGGGCAGCCTATCGCTCTGCTCAGCCAAAGGGCTTCCAGAAGAAAGTGTGCAGAACATTTTTCAAGACAGCATCATCATCATCATCGTCATCATTTTAGAATTATAGCATTCCCCTTTAAGAAAATCTAAATGCTAATTGCTGACAAGCAATTATTGCTTTTTAACAAAAGAGCAAAGAGATCATCAGGATGTAAATGATCAGCTTCCTTCATATGAACTGACTTGTTAATTAAGCTGAATCCCAAATTGACTCCATATCATTTTACCATGTTGTACGATTCATTGTTGTCTAAATATTGATGTTGGTCTGGAAGTAGTTTCTTCTATTGATCATTAGGTTCTTGAGTGTCAATGGCCTATGTGCTATTTGTGGTCTTGTTAGTCGGTCAATGACATGATCACTCTGTTCCTGCACTTCCTCAGTTTGTCCACTGGGGGCTTCTTTCCACAGCACTCCTGCTTGCTAACAGGCAGCCATGTTGTATGGCACTGAATACAGAATCAACAAGTGACGTTGCTCATAGAGTCACGTACACAAATTTTTCCTCTTACAGCCGGGGCAGGATTGTTATTTCTGGGGCCCCACTCAAAAACTCACTATGCCCCCCCACCCCCAGATGCATCAGATGTTTTAAAATTCAAATGGCTTACGCGTAAAGTCAGAAGATCGTAGCTAAGCTAGCTGGCTAGCAGAAGATGCTGTTTCAGCATCTCCTAATTAAGGAACATGTGTATTTAATGTTCAGTGTAGTGACTGTTTGTGGCCAACAGGGGGCCCCACAGAGTGCTATGTCGGCTGCTGCCTTTGATAAGTCTGAGTGAAAATGAGCGGTGGGTTTATTTTATAGTGACCAGAGACCCAGTGGTAGGGATGGAGTGGGACCCAAACGACAGGCTAGGTGGTGCTCAGTGATCAGTATTTCCTTACATAATGACAGCAGAGTATTTATTTCATTTGGTCAAATATCAACTGCTAGCATTTGTAAATGCATATTCATAAAAGTAATTAGCCTTGTAAAAGCCTAATTAACTAAAACACAGCCCAAAGCATAATTATGTTAGATATGATTTATTCTTTAAACCCTAACATAATAATCATCTGATCCAAAGTCTAAAGATTAAAAAACCAAGGCTGCATTGTGCTTAAGATGGTAAATCACCCTGTGGCAAATTTTTTAATTTACTGTTTTTTTGGTTTGGAGATTTAAGGAGACATGAATTAAATTTGATTCATTTGATCTGTCCCCTCTCCTGTACCCTCCTGCATGCTGTAGCACTGCACAAAAGCTTTGCGTGGCTGGGATTCCTGCTCAAAACGCAAAGAGTGAGTCTCCGCTTCCCTGGGGTTGGATGAGGCTGCTTCCTGGATGACGTGTGCACTTTATGAAATGAAAAATGAAATTATGCTTCATTTGTCATTTGTACAAGTACAGGAATTCTTTAATTTTCTTATATCCCATATTGCTCCCTTTTTATGACACACACACACACACACACATCGAGGAAGCAAGTTTGGGGTCTGAGCAGAGAGTCAGCCATTCACACACCAGGCTTGGAGCATCTTTCGAGAGATTAAAGGCCTCGCTCAAGGGGCCAGTGGGGATATGACATGTTTGCTCACCCTGGGATTTGAGCTGTTGACCTTCCGATCACAGGCAGAGAGGCCTACCCCACAAATGGCCATAACACAATACCAAAGCTATGACCTGCTACATTTGTACACGGATGTGGGCCATCTAGGTCTTTAGATGCTTTAGGGGATCAGGACAAAGCTTGGAGTTTCTGTACATCTTGGCCCACAGTGGAGCTACACTCTGCGGTGCTGGGCGTCTGCAGTGGTATATGGGGGACAGACCTGAGAGATCCAGGAAAGTGCACATGTTCAAAGAAGACAGCATGCTTATATAAAGGGTATATATACAGGCAGTCTGCAGGTTAAAAACGTCTCACAAACAGCTCATACTTATGGAAGGATCTCCATAAAACCTATTATCTTAAAAATCTGGGTCAAATACAATGGTTTGTAATAACGAATGTACGCACTGCTGTGTGACACTCGTGATGATATTACACAGCTTCAGCAGTACAGTACAGTACCGTATTTAGTTACTTTTATTATTTCTGTATTGTTATTGTTATGTACTGTATTATTATTTTTCTAACTTACCTACAAATTAGACTTAAAGACAGACTTAGGGGATGAATTTTGTTTGTATCCTGGTGACTGCTTCTGCAAAACTACCCCATAAACTTCAGACACTCTTACTTTCACTCTTAAGCATGCAAAATTTGCTCCCATACTAATGTATAGAATTTTGGAAATATTCACTTGTTTCAATATGCACCTGCATTGTTGATGAAGGTCGTATATTTTGTCTGAGACTGATAGGTTTGTACAGACGGGTCAGGCTTTGTGCAGTCCTAAATGACACACTGAACATACACCCCCAAGACTTCCTTTCTGCACACCCGTCTGCTTCCTGTAATCAAGCTGCCTCTCCATTATCCGCTCCCCACCCCCCGCCAAGATGATGAAAAAGAAATCTGTGGGAGGACACAGACATTAAAGAGATTCTTTTCCCCAGAGCCAAGCTGCTGACCTGCTTTTAAGCCCCACAGCATCGTCACTAACCGGAGCGGGATGCGATCTAGGTGACAGAGGTGACACGAGCCAGCCTCTGCCTTTCTCATACGCTGCTGTGCCTCATACCCTGATCCTCATACCCTGCTCTTTCTCATATCCCCTAGTCATCCTCATACCCTGCTCTTCCTCATACCCTCATCCTCATACCCAGCTCTTTCTCTTAGCCCTGTCATTCTCATACCCTTCTCATCCACATACCTCACTCTTCCTCATACACTCCTCATCCTCATACCCTCCTCATCATCATACCCTGCTCTTCCTCATATGCTGTTTATCTGTTTTGAGCTTTCACCTTTTAACCCTAACCCTGGGGGGGTCCATACCCATCCACTAACAGAGGTTTCCCCGTACGGAATATCAGGTGCTTGCTGGGGGTTTCTCCTCACTGCCCAGTTGGCTGCTCTCAGCAGCAACTTCATCATTTCAAAGAGAAACACAGCATGTAAAGTACAGATTTACACAAATATCTACTCACAACTCTAATTTTACCTAGACATGTAAAATTCTAAGAAAATCCATTATGTAGGGACGGGGATTTTTAATTAGCAGACATGCCTGTGAAAATTATTTTCCAGTGTTTTTGCCTTAATTTCTGTTCTTGTAATTGGCATGAACAGAAGAGAGTGGCAATCCAGCAGGGAAATATAATAAACATGCTGTTAGACTCAAGTGAAGAACTACTGCATACATGAAAAGTCTGTGAGTGGTACAGATTAAACAGACGCCATTTGCTATCTTCATTTCTGCACCTGAATCTATAAACTGACAGAAATCAGCTCATATTCTTTTACTATATTCATTTCATGGGGCTGCCTGACCTCAGCTGTGCGCTGCAGCAAACAAGAAGTACATTGGCATTAAAACGCAATAAATGAATGCAATCCACCCATC
This sequence comes from Hyperopisus bebe, assembly GCA_026777045.1. Lineage (NCBI taxonomy): Eukaryota > Metazoa > Chordata > Actinopteri > Osteoglossiformes > Mormyridae > Hyperopisus > Hyperopisus bebe. The sequence goes on from JAODJW010000019.1 coordinate 7,359,166, forward strand.
CATCCATCCATCCATCCGTCTAGCCGCTGCTGGTTCAGAAGTGGGTAATGCTGGGCCCAAGAGCTGGCTGAGGCCAGGGGAATGCCCAGCACAGGATACCAGTCCTTCACAGCACACACAGCTGCTCACACACTATGGGAATTTTATATGGATGGCATATAAAAGAGCAGATCATACAAACTGCATACACACACACACACCCAGACAATTATATCTTTGTGGGGACTCTCCATTCCTACCCAGCTCTAAATTGAACCATAAGTAACCAAAAAAAGAACAAAATATGAGACTTTTGGCATTCTTAGTTTTATAAAATTGAATTTCCCCTTGTGGGGACTGAAAAATTGCCACTACAACATCAAAATAACAGGTTTTTATCACATTGCGGGGGGACATTTGGTCCCCAAAATGTGTTGTTTACCTGGTATACACACACACACACACACACACGCACACAGAGTGCAGGGCAGGATTCAAATCTCCAACCCCAAAGGCAAACATCAGTACCCTCTGAGTTGAAGTATCACCAGTGAGTTTAATTAAGACCTTATAAGAAGAGTCAGGTTAACATTGCTGGTGCCCTGTGACAGGCAGGAGGCAGAGATCGGCTAGTTAGGGCTGCGATTGCCCACCCTCAGCCAGCTGGGAGCTTTTAATATCGCATTCAATCCAGAGCCTGACTGAATTCCCAGCTGCAGGAGTATGAACAGTGTTTTCATGTTTACAGTAATAACATTCTCAGCCTGACCAAAGGCTACACAGATGCCCGTTGTCCCCCGAGGCCAGGAATGGGCTCTGCTTTATCTCACGTGAGCTGAGAGTCAGGCGGCGAGCACCTGCATCAGGTTCCATGTTTATCCAATCACCCTGACAACCAAGCTCCCCCCCACCCCCCCAACTAAACGCCGTTACTCAGGTTGTGCGGCAGATAGAAACATACCTCTGAACTCCACCATTCCATATGAAATAGCAGAATGGAGGACACCTTCTCTGGTTTCTCCAGACTGAACAGAAAGTGACCCAGTGATATCCTACCGGCATGTTCCTCATCCCCTTTGCTTCTCACATAACCAGCCGTAAGCTGGTACTGAAATTATTTGCAGGGTATTTTTAGTACAGCGGAACTTCTGCTATCTGCGTTAAAGTATGTCATTTAAGCAAATATCATTCATTGTCTGACTGAGACATAAATGCAATTTTGTCAATGATTAGTAGCTGAAATATCAACACACTGTATATCCTGAGGATGTCTGTCTCCCAGAGCTCAGCAGGCGGAGATGAGTGAGGTGGGAGCTTTTCCAAAGGCTTCAAAACTCTGCATCTGAATCTTCACGACAAGACTATGATGTGCTTAACATTTCTGTATGTGTTTAACGAAATAAACTGCAAAATTATTTCAATATCAGAAACAATTACCTCAGGCTCCCTCCCTCTATAAAGCGGCCCTAAACTGCACAAGTTCGCTGCATTTGACAGTGACACTTAAGAGACTTTGTGTCCTCTTGGACTGTAGATTGAATACGACAGTGAATACGGCCGTGATCACACGCACACACACACACACACACACACAGTCATTAGCGTGATGGAGACGGCCCCCCCTCCTGTACCCCCCCCTTCAAATTTATTATTAGCGTTATCCATGACACCAAGCTTTGCCCTCATCTCCCCATCTATGAAAAATAGAACTTCTTTCTTTCTCTTTCTTTCTTACGCTACAGTGTGGTTTTCCCTTTTTCTTTTCCTTGGCGTCGCACGCAACCCATATCGACTGTAGTGCAGATTTCATACCGCCGGCCTGTGAGGAACAGTGAAGAAGCGGCTCTATCAGGAATTAAATTAACAGTGGAAATATTTGATTTTGAAGGTGCATCAGGCAGATCCCCTCGGAAAAGCTCTAAAAAAAAGTCTCAGCGGGGGGGTAGCGTGAAATGAGGACAGGACCTGGCCATGGTGCGTGGTGGGGGGGTGGTGCTGAAGCAGCACTCTTAGGAGAGAGGGAGTGAAAGAGAGAGCGATCACAATCACGCCTTTCAGAAGCCTGCACAATTACCCTCTGCTGAATGTCACTGGAGGTTAACCCAAACACTTATTTATTTATTTTGACGGGTTTATTTTAAAGGGACATTAAAGGGCGTTTGGCATTTGTTCTGTGTGCCATTACATGGAGCCATTAAGACACATTATGCAGCATAAGCACAGCGATCGCTGCCCGGCGCGGCGAGATCTGTGTCGTTATTAAAGCGACGGGCCGGTGAACTGGACGTGGGGCTGATGCTCCATCACTCCACCTGAAGGCTCCTCCTCAGGCCTGCTTCCTGCATGCCCTCCTTCCTGCACGACATGCTCCATTAATCTTACTGCTGGCGCTGCTCTCGGCGGAGCTGCCCAGGTAAGGCGGTGCGGGGCAGGGCGCCTCGGCCGGGGAATGAGGTGAGTGACCCTGTCGGGCTGATCCTCCGGCAGAATTAGCCGGGCTAGGACCGGGTCGACCGCCAGCCGCCTGCCGTCCCACAACACAGCCCACGATCCACAGGGCACGCCCCAAATTGAGTACCGAGAGGCTCGGCCCGCCCCCTCCTCGGAGGCCGCGCGCGTCCACGCTGACAGGAAGATGGAGAGTCACGGCCGACTGCAAATATAACCCCTATGTGCCCCCAGACCAGGCCGGCATGACAGGAAAGAAAGCAGGCATAACTGGAATAGATGATTTCTTGGATTTCAGTCTCTGGGCTCGTTTATCATGATGTGGCTGTTTTGGTTTCATTTCGGTACTCCGCCGAACTGAGATGCTCCTAGTACTTTTACTTTACTCGTCAAAATCCTCAATAGCTTCCATTCGCTGTAATAACATCACACCTTCACATGAAGGGCTTTAACGTCCTCAAAATGCATGCTCCTGTGGCTTAGCTACCTTGCTTTCTCCTTTGACAGGGCTCATAATACTCCACTGAAATTACCATAACTGTAATAGCCATTATAGTAACAATACTCTAACATAAGTATAGTGCCACAATGGTAACATTCTTATTATGGCAACAAACAGATGGGCTACGTAACTGTCCGCAGTGATAATTGCTTGAATCACATCCTTATTATAAAACAGCAGCACTGTATAATAATGATGCTTTTGGAGTCTGTTTTGTACAGTGATGTGTACATAAAATATAATATGTCTGTATCATCCAGCTTGTGTCAGCAGGATGTAAACCTTCGTAATATCAGCATTATCTGACACCTTTATATATGTTTATATTTTATTTATTTATGTGTTGTGGGTTTTATAACGTCTCTGCACAGTGACATACTCCGCAGGACGGGCTTAACACTTGGGATGTTAAGGTGGAATAAGACATGTACTTTCAGGAGGGTCCCCATGTGAAATGTGCTCCTTAGGCATTTCCGAGCGGCTTAGGGATGCCCCAGTCGCCCTCATTCAGAGCTGGCCCTATCTCCTCACCCCCGCAGGAAACCCTCTCATTTAGGGTTACAAACAAGGACACCTTCTGTTTCCCCGGCTGGCGAAGGGAAAAATGAGCCAGAGCCTGTTTTCAGCGTACTGCCTAATGGCGAGGATGACCCAGACAGCGTCCTCTGGACACAGAGCCGGCCCAGCACTGAGCACCGGTGCTCAGTTACGCTAAGCACAGAGACAATTCACTTATGCCCAACAAGTGGACTATTGATTGGCAAGATCCTCTCATTTCCAATTAAACTCTTCGAACCTGGCTCTGTCCTCCAAAGCCTCTTCTCTCTTCCCTTACTCTTCTCCGCTAGTAAATAAAATGCCTCTGAGATGATGTTTTGCTTGGGAATTCAGGCAATCAGGGCCGGCGAGAATGAGATAGCTGGGTGTATCTGCTCCACGCAGATCCAGGTGGGTCTATGGGATAGTAAACTTGACCGTCAGACTGGGCATTCTGGAGATGGTCTGGGGGCTGGCGTGTTGGGAATTGACTCAGATGCCCACAGCGTGATAGGATTTAGAGCTGACGGTGGCAGGGTCTGAGGGAGACCAGCCCACAACACTGAGGAATAACCTGCAGCCTCCTGATGAGGAGACCCCTCCCTCTGGACAGTGACTCATAGGCGACCAGCACTAGTGAGAGTGACTCGAGAAAGAAGCTCCGACCTGGGGAGGGCACGGGGTGGGGTATCATGAAGGAGGGGAGATATTCATTTTATTACTAATGCTACTGTACACTAATAACAGGTAGATAGTTTCCATTGTGACTTTCCTGGGTTATTTCCAAAATGACAGTGAAGCCTCCTGAGTCTTTGACATGTTCAGTGATTGCAGTCAGATGGGGCCATGATGGGGGTTGGGGGAGTTTGGGGGTGACATTAACAAATTGTGGTCTCGTGCATTAGCCTCCAGGAAAAGCCGGATTGCTTAACAGCTAACTAACATCCACAACGTTTGGAGGTTTCAGTAACTCGAGCAACAGGGTTATTAGTGTAAATTATGCAGCACCGCGGAAACACAGTAATGTTATATCTTACTGTGAAAGTGTGAAAAGGGGCACTATCCTGCACGAACCGGGAGCTTGATCTTCACCAGCTGAGAGAATCATGAGAAGAGCACCATCCATTAAAAGCCCCTTCTGATGTCGTACACTCCCTTCCGTCATTATACTACATCTTCTGCCTTTTGATTACTTATTTATTCTTAAGCAAAGTGCCACTCATTAAGTTTTGGGCCAGGTACTTAAGCATAACCTTTGCAGCGGATTAATTATTAACCGTCAGTGGCATGTGCGAGGACTCTTAGCGAGCTTTCACGGGATCGATACGTGACAGCGCACACCTCCGATGGGTTTGCTGAATGAACGTCAGCCCATCTGAAGCGGCGGCCTCTCGGAGCTGCAAATGGTGCTGGTGGCCTGACCTGCCTCAGGAACTGACTCTCACATTACAACCAGAAAATGACTCTGACTCAGGACTCCCATCTGTTCCTCAGTGACTTGTTCCTAAGTTGAAATCCGATTCAGACGGCAAAGGTATTATCATCTACAGTACAAGCGGCTCTCGACTTGCTGAAACCAACTTCAGTAAATGAGTACTTATGCAAAACATATCCGCAATACTTCGAATTTACGAAAGCACTTACGTGAAAAGGTGACATACGCCTGTAAGTAACTACATTATTTTCTTGTAATTTATTTAATGTGTCCTTCTGTACATATTTATAGTATATATCTGGTTTCTTGCTGTAAGGTGTCTTGAATGGGAAGGTAAATCTGACGGGTAAGATTTGACTTATGTAAGGGATTGTGGAACAGATTAGTCATTTTATGTGTCTGAAATAGTTCTATTTTTCATTTACAGGCCTCATGCATAATTTACGATACTCAGGATCATTGTTTTTCTACATTATCTGTATAATTTCTGCGACTGAGATTTAAATGAGATGCACCAGTCTGCCCACACTTGGTGTTCCAGTGCTCTGCGTTTTTATGCAGCGAGAATCACATTAATCACCCCCCCCCACACACACCCCACAGTTTGCTTCAAAATAAACAGCCACGTCAAAGAAACACAGCTATATGCTACCTAGTGTTGGGACTTCAGCACATGCAGAACTACCTGGGAAGGTATCGAACGCTTCTGTTCTGACACTATTGTACTTGACTGTGTCATGCATTCTCTCTGGAGGTCACCGTCTGCGTTAAACTGTCCAATAGGACTCACAGAGTGAGTTTTGGAGTACTTTGAGAGCAAAGGAAGACTGAGCTTACAGCAGAGATGTGGCGAGGAAGTTCCATTTGCTTTTGTGGATCCATAAATCTTGGGGGAAGATTTATGTAGGAACACACATCAATACATTTCCAGGATTAATGTACAAACTGACACCTTTTCTAACAGTGAGAATCAAAGCCTCCATTTTTCATTGAACTGGATAGCCTCCCCCCCTCCACACCGTTTCATTTTCATTTGCCCAATGCCATTAAAGCTGACATGCTCCCCGCCACCCCACCCACAAAAAAACAAAAATTATCCTAGTTCCTCCTGATGTTAAGAGTCAGATATGGGTAAAAAAAACATTTGGAGGCTTGCAGATGAATAAAGGAGCAGCAGCCAACAGGAGTAGCATGTCCAGATGAGTAAGGGAGGGAGCAGCAGCCAACAGGGGTAGTATGTCTGGATGAGTAAGGGAGGGAGCAGCAGCCAACAGGGGTAGCATGTCTGGATGAGTAAGGGAGTACCAGCTAACAGGAGTAGCATGTTCAGATGAGTATGGGAGCAGCACCCAACAGTGGAGGCATGTCCGAATGAGTAAGGGAGGGAGCAGCAGCCAACAGAGGTAGCATGTCTGAATGAGTAAGGGAGTACCAGCTAACAGTAGTAGCATTTTCGGATGAGTATGGGAGCAGCACCCAACAGTGGAGGCATGTCCGGATGAGGAAGGGAGTACCAGCCAACAGCGGCAACAAGTAACGATGAGTAAAGGAGTAACAGCCAAATGATTTCATACATGAAGCAACTTTGCATTCTATCGATTATGTAGCTGAATTCCAGCACATCTAGCTATAAAAATTAAGAATTCTTGCTGTCGATTTGATTACTCTAACATTTAATGCACTAGCAGTGAAATTACCCTGACCACATGAAAATTAAATGAAAAATGAACGTCTGAAAACACACGTGGAAGGCATTTTTGAAGAAATTTATTAGAGGCATGAAGATTAAAATGAATAAAAGTTAAAATGCCATAAGGCACAGCAGAAAATGTTTCAAGTAAAGAATTATGCATACTCTTAGTCATCCTTTCTCCAGATGTAAACCTATCTAGAAGTAGGAAAAAGGATGAAAGATGACTCAGAAAAGCGGTTGCTCAGATCTGCTGGTTTTGCGCTCCTTTCACCAGGTCAGGTGACAAATGGAGCAATTCCACTGCCACCATGAACTGAGCCATACTTTTCATTGTAAATTATGGGAGGCGAACTCGACCCATACCTGTGCTGACATGACCCTGCTTACTAGCATGGCCGAACGCATAACAAAACTGAGCTAGTTGTGTCTTGACTTGACCAGTGTTCTGCACATGGATTATCTGAAGGAAAAAGCATATATTCTATATATTATTCATTATTAGTAGTATCACACGTTGCGATTTATTGAGGCATTCCTGATATCTCAGATCTTGAAAGTTTCCAACCTCCGACTTGAAAAAGTACTATATAACAGCTAACGAAATGGATTCATAATGCAAATTTATGCAAGCTAATGCTAATTCCACTAGCATTTGATGTTACAGTGCTCACAGAAAGTCTTGGGGTGCATGCTTAATTCGGTAAAAATGTTGCAAAGTCATTGGTTTCGTAACAAAAGTCCATTTACGACTGTCACGTTTGCTCTCCAAACCCAGCAACGCTTTTACCGAGCTGACCCTTCTGCAGTGGAGAATCAAAGTAAACTGGCATCACGCCGTAACTAGTGTCTCTTCGCGGTCAGCCTCGGTTATGGCCTGGTTCCCGTATGCCAGTGGAAAAGTGTCATTTGTTCGCTGGCCTTGGATACGCGCAGCGCCTGGCCGGCATCCCAGCCATAACCCCCAGCTCCGTGACGCTCTGACGTTCAGTTTATGGTGAGACCGGCTCACAGACCTGCTGACTCTGCTCTGTGCTCATTCTCGAAGCCGTGTTTCCATGTGTTTGGTGGCAGTCCTGTTAAATGTCTGTCCCCGTTGGTAAGCTGACTTGATGTATGCCATTTATGATGTAATTTTTAATACTGTTCCTCTTAATTATTAAATAATTTAGCATTTTTTTCTGACTGATGCGTCTGCACTTTTCTCACCCACTCTTTGCATGTATTGGACATTTCAGACTCTGTTAGTTGCCTCGTTTAGCTTTGAAGAGCCACACATCAAAGTGCTGACTGTCAGACCTCTGTTATATCTGACACACATTCTGCTAACTGGCACTCAGCCTAATATGACTCACCTTTGTAGCTCAGTAATTGTTATTTAGTTACTTCAAAGTTAAAGTTCTTTTCATGTGGTGTTTCTATTATATTATCCACCCACTGCGTGTGGAAATCTGTTCCTCTCATGAACACATTACCGGAAACAATTCCTGACTCATTTTATGCCTTATAAGCGGCACAAAAAATAACAGGCATACATTACGAAGACATGTGTTCTATAGTAAGTACATTTCCAGCTTACTAAATAAGGGAATTTTTAATGAGCTGCTTCACAAAATAGATTTATGAGCTTAAGAATCACACAGTACCACATGGCTTGAACACAGTGTGGGTGACTTCAGATTTTTTTTTTTTTTTTTTTTCAGAAAAGACACGGTTCTAGCAAATAACAGGATAATTTCTGTAGTTTCTTGTCCTACATAGGGTCGCAGGGCAAACTTACACACTCACACCTACAAGCAGATTGGACTCTCCAGTTAACCTCAGCATGTTTTTGGACTCTGGGGGGGATCAGAGTTCCTGGAGAAAACCCCCAATGACATTGGAGGAACATTCAAACTCCACACACAGATCTATGGAGGAGGTTTTGGACCCTGGTCTCAGAGGCAACAGTACTATCCACCGTGCCACTTTGCAAGGATACAGTTAAACAGAATTGATCTTCCCAGAGACTAGCTTTCCCTCAGTCGGAGAAGAGCTGGAAAATTCCAGAAACTTGGGTCTTGTGCTGAGCTCATTCCTAATCTGCCAAACCAGCCCAGTTTACGAGCACGCATAAATTAACCCTCTACATATTGCGGACAGCTTTAATCACACTGTGCACCACAGAAGAGGCTTGTTTACTTACATGAAGGGGGTCCCTCCATCGCTTTGAAAAGGCCACACGATTTTTCTAGCTGTTTAGGTCACTGAGGAATGCCCTGGGGCGTGTTCTGAGGAGTCAGTATGTGATCAAAGCATTATTGTTTTTGTGATTGAATCCATTTCTTCAGCATCCACGGTGGTTCGCAGCCACAGTATTGGTGTTTACATATATTTCAAATCAGTATCTGTCATAGTTTTTGAATTTTGCAGTTAATGTACTTCAATGGCTCACATATTTAACCTGTATTCCTTGAAGAAAGGCTCTTGTAAAAAAAAAGATGGGCTGTAACACTGATTTCTGTTAGCTCTCAGTGTACTAAATAGTCCTTTCAGAGAAAAAAATTAAGCCACTTGATCCAGTCTTAAGTTAGTAATGGTAGTTCTGGAGCCTGCAGTCTCCCAAGTGGATTTTTGGTAAGTTTATCAGTTATGCATTTGAAAGCTTACATAAACAGCACTCATATGGTGCTGTATGGCCTAGCAAACACTTCTGTGTTTTTATGTCTATTTTTTTCCATATTTTGTCACTTGCATACTTGGTGCGGCTCTGTCTTCTGTCCTCCTTGATGATGATGATCACTGCTGGGACAGAGTGGTCTGGAACAAGCTACTGCCATGACCTTGAGGATCATTTTCATTCATATATATAATCCCCGATTTTCCATTAAACTTTATAATACTCCACAATAAACCTGGAATTTTCAACAATAACGATGATGTAGAATTTGGGGATGTAGTTAGGTAATGGAATATTCCAGAATCCTTACCCAATTTTCAGCACAAGTAACGTGATTCCAGGAGGCCTGAAGACCCATAGTGAAGACAGAATGTTCTGGAGGAATGCTGACTACAGTATATGTTTGACAGGAGTAGACATTAGCTTGACAGCAGAGGTGGGTCCAGAGAGTAAATATCCAGACCAAGATTTTGTTTCAACTAATCAGTTGAGTATAAAGTGTCACAGTCACAAAGTACTTAACTGGTTGGTTGAAACAAAATCTTGGTCTGGACTTTCATTCTCTAGTTCTGAACTACCCACCTGTACTTGATAGTGATTAATTATAATTTTGATTGCAGACTTGCTTGGATTATAGATAAATAGACATAGGAATCCATCAGAAGCATCTAATGACTTAATAACGCACATTAATATGCACACAAATCTCACATATTAACATAGAGACACGCACAGAGTTAAAGTTCGAGTAATAGCTCCTTTAGTGACCACAAAGGCTTGCTGACATTCTGCCATGGCTGTCCCATCTGTTCTTGGATCTCACTCGCTCTAATAAAATATTAAGATGGCTGAAAGTTTCATTCGACACAGAGCCCAATATGGAGAACGCAGTGTCCCGCTCCGAGATTGGATCATTCATCTGTTTCCACACCCTAAATGCTGGTGTCGAGGAAGCAAACAGGAAAAAGCAGTCCTCCAGAGTGTGACAGTGAGGATATCAGCGGATCCTCGGGAGGGAGGGTGTGGCGGAAACGCGCCAGTCCCACAGTGCAGCCGCGCTATTTATCTCCCGCGCTGGAAAGGCTGCCGTGCACCTCAGGCCTCCTTTCTATCTGTCTTACTGCTGTTTGTGGTTTTCAGGAGCCTTATTAAGAAACAAACGGGCGTCAGGCCGTGGTGAAGCAGGGCAGCAAGCATGAGAAATTCCACAGCTGTGCTTTAAACCGCTCTGTTACGGCAGTGACTCGAAATGAACTTTAAGTTAAGCTCTATTTGCGAGCTGTAAAAGCACAGGTACCCTGGACTGTGTTTGTTTTCTCATATTCCATCTTCCTCTCCTTTTTAAGACACACTCACAGGTGAGAGTCAGATTTGCATTCCAAGCACAGGGTCGGCTGGTGTGCAGCATCTCGGGGGCAATTGGGGGTCAGGGGCCTTGCTGGGGGGCCCACTGGCGGCATCAGTCCATCAGCCCCCTGCTTGCACATGCGAACTTGCACAAAATGGGGGCAGAAAAAAGGGCGGGGCTCCCATAGGTTTGGTGTTAGGTGACACCAATAGCATAGAGTACAGAGAGGAAGGCGAAACACTAGCTACTGGAGGGGGGTAGAAATGGCGGTGAATACCTCATGATATGTGAGGACCGGGGTACAGCAGCAGACCCCAGGAGATCAAGGAGCTTAGGCTTTAAGTAGTTGGTCCTCATCAAGCTGACAGTGCCCTTGGAGGAAACAGTAGAGCAGACACTCAAGCGAAAGCTGAAGAGATCCCACGAAAAACGAGAATGGAACGTGCCAATTAGCATTAGCTGCAGGTATTTTGCGGGACAAAGACGGAGGAAAGCTCAAGGTTTGCTACAGGACAAAAGAGTGCCAGAGGAGAAGCTAGCGATGGAGAACAGGAAGGAAGCGGCATCAGCGGGATCTGAGGAAGCGGGTCTGGCCAGTGGGCCGAACTGAGAAGCGAATCTCAGAGCTCACTGCAGGATGGGAGCTTCTCCAAAGCAACCTCAATATGTCATGGGCTTAGAGATGCAGCCCCAGGGCGGCAAGCTCTTCTGAGAACCTGATGAAGTCCCCACCTCGAGTTACAAGGAAAATAAGTGGCTGCTATGACAGCAGAATTCACAAGGGAATATTCACATGGGAATGTTCCTGGAAAGGATGGTCTAGGAATTACCTTATCATATGTACAGGTGAGTGAGAAGACAGCTGGAACACTCTGCTGACCTGACCATGCCCCAGCAGATCCAGAAATCCCTGGCTTCTTCTCAATTTAGATCATCAGTACTGAGCTTAAGGAACCAATGGGCTCTTGAGGCCTTTGAAGAGGAATGCATGTGTGAAGATCTGATTGGATAAACTCAGGACTGTCCCGCTGAGCAGAAGGCAGGTATGGGAAAGCGTGAGCATGCAAGGCCAATGTCATGGAGATGTGGGGTCCCAGAAACATTAAACTCACCCCTGCCTACAGATATATATGATGCCCATTCTCAATGCTTTGATTCCTTATTGGGAGACAAACTCAAATAGCATTATCTAAAGCATGAGTGGATGTATGTTTGGACAGATCACATGCAGCTCGTCCTCTGGGGCCCAGCGGTATTCATCACTGCTGCCGCAGAAGCAGCACACTGGAGGCTGAGCGCTCTTCACGAGAGAGAGAGAGAGAGAGAGAGAGAGAGAGAGTTACAGATGAACTCATAATTATAACCATTAATTCTGCAACTATGATTGTCTTGACGCCACTTTTTACCAACACACAATGCTTTTAGGATGAGAGGTGCACGTTGTGACAGTTCTAAATAGTTTGGCTGCTCACTGCACAGTATCTGGCACTGAGCGACCCTGCACTCTGCCACATTTCCTATTTCCGACAATTATTCCATTTATTTTATATTTACTTCAGCCATATTTTCTATTTCTGCCATTTCTTCAATTTATTCCATATTTATCCCATAAATGCGTACATCTGCATTTCCTAGACATATGTCTGCCTTGATGTTTTGTAATTGTCTTTGTCTTGTTCTGTGCTGTTTAATCCTGTTACATGTTACATGTTTCTGTCCGGATGGTGCGAGTAAAAATTACTGCGTGCTGATGCCCAAAAGGCAAATAAAGAATCTTGAATTTCTTTGATTATAGGAGCAGAATCAAAGACACTGAAATGAATATAAATTAATACAGACCCCCAAAGTATACCGTGGGTTCTGCAGAATACTGGCAGCTTGAGCTCTGAGCCAGACCTGGAGCATAAGACAGTAATGGGGTTATGTCAGCATTAGCTGGCTTTGTCCCAGAAGACACTCTGTTTTAATGTCATCCACCTGTCCACAAAATCACTGCGAACTGCATGCCAAGAGCTCTTAAAGCTAAGAGCTTGCATTTATCTCGCTACGTGTCTAATATATCTGTGATTTGCTGCCCTCAGTGTGCCATCTTATAGCTGTTGATATTCAATTACGATTGGCGGACTAATTTAAATTAACATATTAACTTTGGCAGTAACAACTGCAAATATGCTACCTTTTCAAAGCAAATTGTGAGAGAAAGAGGGGGCAGAGTTTGTTTGAGACCACCATATAGTCTCCAGTGTGTAGTGCAGGGGTGGGCAGTCTTATCCGCAAAGCGCCGGTGTGTATGCAGGTTTGTGGGATAACCTGTAGGTCAGCTGTTCAAACCCAGGTGTGAGGACTCTTCAGCCAATCAGTGCTCTAATCAGTAATCTCTAAAACCTGCATACACAACAAAGCTTTCTGGATAAGATTGCCCACCCCTGATGTAGTAGCTTGTGGTGCTCAGTAGTGTTTAGACAGCATTATGTAGTGCTCAGTCTCTGGTGTGCAGCTTGTATGTCACATACCTCGGTGTTCAGTCCATATCACTCAGGTGGGCATGTATCTATTCAGAGAGAAGCGTTGGATCCCGTCCTTCTGGACTCTTCCAGGAGTCCTGCTGGGTTTAACTCATTACCGCAGCAAACGCTGTGTAGCACCACTGGGCATCTCCGGCCTGCCTGTGGCAATTAAGCGAAAATGATATTTAATCATGAATTAAAAAGACATCATACAACATGTATCAGCATGTATTTCACATGCATTTGAAACGCCACATAACAATCTGCTAATGCAGCTAGAATAGTGATGGAGATTGGCCAAAGGTATCGAAAGAGTCATTGATGAATTAGCATCGCAGCCGTTAGCCAGTTCAGTCACATAACTACCCCCCCCCCCCCCAATTGGGCCTGCTTAACCAGGCTTACCAACACCTCCTGCTGCTCCGGGCTGAAATTACACTTCCTAATTGACCCTCTTGTGTCTCTGCAAGAAAAAAAAATAAGCCAAAATATGGGTTGTGGTCTATAATTGACACTCCCGATACCTTTGTAGAAACATAAATGAGATCTCAGTAAACAGTAAGGCTGCCAGATGATTAATAGCTGAACATCAAGCCTGGCCGCCTGCAGCTAGGGATCACTCTGACATCACAGCCCCATGGTTCTCCTGCCCGCAGGATACCCACTCACCACATACTTACACGGTATGTTATCAGGCAGCCATTGCAGGCTGCTCATTTACTATGAATCAAGATTTTTATTAAGGTAAGATCAGCTAAGTTAGTCAGTCCCTGCTGACAGTCTTTAAAGTCAGGAGTGTTGTTAATGCTGGGAGGAGCCACAGGGGCCCGGATGACGCCACAGTTCTCTGCAGGCGGGAAGCATTATGACATCACTGTCCTCTGCTGGCGGGAAGCATTATGACATCACTGTCCTCTGCTGGCGGGAAGCATTATGACATCACTGTCCTCTGCTGGAGGGAAGCATTATGACATCACTGTCCTCTGCTAGCTCAAAGTGTTATGACGTCACAGCTCTAACTTCCCCCATGCGTTTCTCTCACTGGTGTGGATTTTGTGATATTTTCTGATTTGTAAATAGGATTCAGCTCTGCAGCTGAGATGGACCATTGATACAAAACATTAGCATCCAGCTTATGCTTTGGAACTCCATTCCCTGAGCATAAACCCATGCAATAGTCGATTCATAAATTATTCATGCATAAGACTCATCTAAAAATTACCAGGTCAGAATGCCAGTTATGGTATAATAATCGCAAGGCAGACAATTCAGTTTTTCAGTTGCTGTTTATGTGGATACAGCGGATCTTCTCATTTCATTATCTCAGCAATCTGGGAAGCTAGCAAACAGCAGCTGTGATGTGAGGAGAGACCTGAGGAACACAGCTCTGCTCTTTGAGTGCTTCTTCAGGCCCAGCATCAATGTCCAGGCAGGGAACTCCCTCCCCCTGTGTTCACACTTAATCACCATAGAGTGACCAGAAGAGTGACCAAAGAATATTCTGCAGAGACTCCAGTTGTGGAAGATGGGTGAATGGATAGATGAACGAATGAATGGATGGATCATTGTGAACCATTGTCAATCACTCTCTATAAAATCATATATTGATTACACAGGTCTACAAAATTAAGAGTCTATAAAAATTAAATTCAGGTGCCAGTGTGTTTTGAATGGATTTAGGGTATTTTCAGGTGCTGAATTCAAAAATCACATTACTTAATTGTTTTTGAGATAATGGACATCCATGAAAATAATGCATTCCCCCAATGCGACTTGTGTGTGATAACAAATGCAGTAGCTTTTGGTCTGTCTTTTGACTCTTTAACAGTGTCTTAGGTAGTGAAATGAATGATGAAGCATTGAAAGAGAGTCTGCAAATAAAATTAGAGTAAAGTTCACATGTGCGTGTTTGCATGTCCATTTATTGCTATTGTTACTGCGGTGGCGAATATTTACCCAGATAAAATCTGCCAAGTCCTTTCAAAGGAAGGGCATCATGGGAACACCTGTCTGGTATTTAGCCAGAGATGGTTGAAATGCTCGTGATAGGGCCATGAAAAAATGTAGTTTGGCCAGAAGAAGGGGATCCATTTGGGCTTCACAAATGCAGTCAAAAAATGACCCTGGGTTTTTCACCTATTTTGACTTCACCAAGTCCACATATTTCACAATAGAGGGCCAGACTTGCAATACTCGTTCGACAGCTGGCAAGTTTTCGAGCCACCGATGGCCACAGAAAGGTAGAGGGAATCTCGAGGATGATGTTGCAGCTGTGAAGTCTTCTCTTCTGGCTGGTGCAGAGTGGAAAAGAAAATGTAGTGCTTTGAGCACTTTCTCCACCATCCACACTTCAAAACCAGTCTTCATTGAGTTGTGAAGGGTATGTGGGCCACAACTTCCTACAATTACTAACTGTGTCCCAGCAAATTGCTCACCACAGTGTGAATGTCATCATTGGACATATAGGAGTGATGTCAGCTAACCGTTTGCAAAGCCCATAGTACTTCTGCTTTCAGTGTGTCGGTTGAGGAGAATGTCCTGAAGGCATTGCTTGTCTTAGGATCCGGAGACACTACCAAAGCGGGTGTAGGTCTATCTGTAGAGGTTGTACTTGCAGGACTGGCAAACAACTGAATGGGGACAGTTGTTGTCCGACTTTGGACAAAAAACGCTTCTGCTTCTCTCCCCTGATATGTGAGTCGATGGCTTTAGAGCCCATTGTTGCCAGTTTGATGACTTTTTCACAAAGGTCGCATCGCGCTTCGTAGACATTAGTCGTCTTTTTCAACCAGCCACAGTAATTTTTTTGTAAGCATTGACATTAATAACAATCAATAACTAATGAATATTGTATTATTTAATCAAATCATACATAAATTTTTCCTGTCAGTGTTAGATATGTTGAATTTCTTTTTGTATGATGTTGGACTGTTTACTTAAAAATATTCTTGCAATTCTGAATGCTTTTCAATTAAATAATTAAATAATTAATTAAGTATGAATTATCTCAGAAACTAGAGCCAATCAGGCAAAACCGAAGTCATGTTCTGAATCAGCACCATAAACTTCATATAAAACCGTTCGGACATCGTTGGCACCAAAATCATTGTATACCAGTGTTATATAATAAAAATGTACATTAATGCATGAAAAATATTGCAGAGCCGGATTTTTTTATTCATTTAAAATCAATCTCTACATAAGAAAGGATGGTAGAGGACCTTTACTGGTGATGGACATTTAAATGGAGTTTCTGAAGAACCTGAGGCAGATGTAAGCCTGGTGAGACCTCAGTGGCACCCCCTAGTGTATGTGGGTAACACATGTCCCAGCATGTCACTTGTAACAGATACAAGGCTATGATGATCCTTATGGCTGTGGTGTGCGAGGCTGGGGGGGGGGGGGGGGTTGGGTCATTTTCCATGCTTAGTACTGTAATTTAGTAAGGCTCCACATCGATTGAGGTGAGACGTGTCTCCCAAACACTGCCACTTCAATCAGCCACCGCAGAACATTCCGGTCCCCTGTCAATAGCAGCACCGAATGACGGGTAAGTGGCTGATCCACCGAACCCGGAGGCAGAGACAGACACTCTTCAGCGGTACTGAGATATTCACTAGGACCCCACCAAAGGTCACCATGACGATGAGTTCCCCGGAAACCGAGATCACGTCATGGAGATACGAGGACTTTGTACCACAACAGGAACTGACTGGATAGGGTCAACTGTATCCAAGTTTAAGCAAAGAACCATGCAAAGGTCACCAAACACACGGAAAGGGTGATTCCACCAGCAAGCCCGCTGAGGTTCTCCAGAGGGCGCTAGCAGTCCTGTGCAACACAGGCTACACCTACTTCTGAAGGGGCATCAACTTGCCAGCCAACTTCACTTTGCCTCAGACAGGGGGCGCCAGCGGTGATGCTCGCCTAGGGCACTACATTGGCTAGGACCGACGCTGGGTAACACCTGGGGCGAGCCGCCCAATCAGAGCGCCATGCAGGATAAAAGGCAGGGAGTGTGGCTTTTGGCACAAACGCACATCCTTACCGCCGTGACTGCCCACTCATCATTCATCCTTACGAGGTGCGGGGGAGTGAGATGTTAAAATAATCAAAGCCTGTGTATTTATTTTATAGCCATTTAGTGTCTCCTTGTGTTTGAAAAGCTACTCATCAGTGGCGTAGAGACGTTTTTAAGGACGATTGCGTAGCAGGTGTGGGAAGAGAGGATCTCTCTGATGTCAGTGCGGCAGAGAGATGGAGGACACCTCAAAGGCATCCTGATTACGAAGAGCTAGTTATTATTTTACAGCTATTATTATTGTTTCACTTTTTTATTGTTATTGTTTTGAATGCGATTACACTGGCTTGTGCGGTAATGGGCCAAATGTATCACTGAATATTACTGAAAGAGTTACACATTTAGAATATCTAAATGCATCATCGGTGATGCCACATTGGGTTAAGCCAGCCATTAGTAACACAATTTATGAATGTAATGAATTGAAATTGAATTGACTTCTCAGATAAACTTATAACTCATTCTCACAAGTAGTGTTCCAGTTTAATATTCAGAGGACGCGGAGGAAATGGAAATTGTTAGACACTGGAAAAAAATACTTGATTTATAATGTGGCAAAAGTCTTTAATTGTTTTACTGATCTGCAGTCGGTTTTGAGCTCTGTGAACGTTCCTGTTGCGGGTTTGGCTTGTGTGAGTAACAGCTGGCCCTACAGTGACATGGATATGGAGAAAGTGGGTTTGGACTATGGTCCGAGTTCTCTGGGTATTTCTATGCAAGAGGCTGTCATGTGATATTCCTGAGGCTTGCTGGCCCCAACACTGTCAGAAAATAAAAGAAAACTTTTATAAAGGGAAACAAAATAAAATGTTCTTTTAAAAATGTCCTCTCTGAATTTTTTTTCTATTCTGTTATTTTAAACTCACTTCAAAAGACTCCCCACGCTTGACGCTCCTTTGAAGTCTTTACTCATGTAGAGGCAGATGAGGGCTTGGTGTGCAGGGGGGCCGGGGGAGTGTGTGTGGGGGGGCTGGATCACCTGAACAGCTAGAGCCAAGGTGCCCGGCCCTTGACAGACATGTACGCTTCAGCTGTGGCTGGGGTAACCATTATAGGAGTACGCCATGGTTTCCTTACACGGGGTGCGAGTGTCCAATATGAGATCCACGGTAGTAAAGTAGAACTTAAACCTGAAACTGAAATTATAAGGTTGGAGACA
>JAODJW010000019.1:7412731-7429035 GCA_026777045.1 Hyperopisus bebe
ATATGGTCAAAATTACAGATTTATATTACATTGTGGGGACCAACCACAATGTAATATAAATCTGTAATTTTGACCATTTTTCCGGTCCCCACAAAAATCTGTGAATGGTTTGGTTACTTATGGTTAAGGTTAGGGCTGGGTAGGGGTTAGGGTCGTCATGTTGGAATTAGAGTTTTCCCCAAAGTAACGAATGGAGAGTCCCCACAAAGATGTGTGTGTGTGGTGGTGGCGGAGGTTGGGGTGTGTATGGGGTACCCTGAGTCTGGGGGTCTGGAGGATTCTGGGAATTACAATCTCTTTCTCTCAGTGTAATGCTTCAAATTGTACATCCACTTTAAACATTTATGTCATTATAAGCCAAGAAAAGCCTATTCATCAATTTAATTTCTCATCCTCTCCTACAACAGTACAATTAAGGAGATAGCAGATTAGCATCAGAAAGTGATACAGATTGAAATAATGTGTCTCTCTTTCCTGGTGCTAAGGAACTCTCCCCGATTTGTTTAGTCATTTCAGACCCATTTGGGGAGCGTGTGGACCCACAAGAGACACGCTGCGTTTCCCAGCAGTAACTGTATCCATTTTAAAATCACTCACTAATATTGCAGAGCCAAGAAATAATAGAGGCCCAGCACTGGAGTGTGAATGTAAATGTAGGTCACTCTCCAGGTTTGCCCAGGGATCTCTGATTGAGTGTGAATCCCGTTAGAATGTAAAAATGTGGAAATTCAGAGGAGGTGTTTGAAGGTGTTTTACCGCCTTGCAGAAGATGAGAATAAAGGTAGTTAAAGAACCTGGGGTCCAGCTTTGGAATGACTTAAATATCTCCAACGTCAGCATTATGTAAACTTTCCTGAATAATGTGCACTTTCAAGTCCTCTCCTTCATAATGACTTTCCTCTAAGTGAAACAAAAAATAGCAATTTAAGGCCTTTGTAAGAGAACGATATGTTTGTAGGAAGAGTTGTAGGCAGGATTTAAATTAAGCTCCCGACTTTACATATAACAGGATGGATTTTATTTTATTCTGGAGTGTTTATAGTCCTTAGGAAATTAAGCAGACACGTTTTTTCTTGGGAAGTCTGCAATACTAACAATATCTCCAAACGGCTATGTCTGATTTCCATGTGAGAGAATTTTTATATCCTTTGATCTCTTATTGATTTTAAAGTTCTATGTTTAGTTGAATTTACAATGTAAACGTCCATGGCAGTGAAGAAGTATTATTTCATTTATAGTCATACCTTTTGTTTACGTGCATCATGGCACATTTTACTGATACTGTAAAAACATCAGAAAATTTCAAAGCAAAACTACTCCAATGACCCTTTTAACAATTAACTCCTCAATCATCTCCAAAACACCTCTTTCTATGGCAGACATATAAATCTGGAACATATTACGCATTATTGATAAACCTGATGAAAATTTGTCACTCTAAAGTGATTATTACTAGTGGAGTGTCCTGGGAAAAAATAGCCAATGTGAAACAGTTTAAAGGAAGGAGAGATGAATTAATCATGCTGCAGAGAGATGGAGCCAGGATTGGCTTTATTTTTTAATATTACTTCTGCACTGTCCATTGAAAGAAAGAACAAAACACCCTTTTAGTAAGATCACTAATTAAGATCACCAATTTAAAGGTTTAGCGACTGCATGTTTTCATTGGGGCCAAAATTAAATTTTTCCCTATGACATGTCACTTTAGCAATATTTACGGATGACAGAACCCTGTATTGGGTTATTTTGGGCCTCAGAATAATCCTTCCCTTTAAATATTATCGTTATAAGAGGCACTCATACAGCTGCAGAGCTTTGGGAAATGTGTGAAGGGGCAGATGGGGTCCAGTGCGATCATGACTGAGCCGGTGTGCAGACCCTAACCCAACACTGCGCTGCTCCCAGCCACAGAGGAGGCGTTCCAACATGGTTAATGACTCGCTTTCTGTTTGTGAGCTTGCATCCCAGCCAAGCTGACTAAGGAATCACTTGCGTTTGAATTAAAATAATTCAAAATGTGTCTTCTACAAAATAACCATCTGTACTTTATTTCCGCAGAGTTCCGTTTATATATCCCAGCTTTGTTGTTAAAACGCAACAAGATTTCCAGCTTCGGAAATCCAGAAACCCACTCTTCTCCGTTTATGGGACAGCGGCAGTGATGCCAATATTCCAGATTATTCTTAGAGTCTCGGCACACCAGCCTTGCAGTAGGTGACCGCCACAGTCTCTGACCCCAAACGTGTGACTGTATCACTGAGGGCACAGAGGACTTAATGGAGCGATTCTGTAAATCACCAGAGTGGTGAAGTGACTTTTCTGTAGGTCGGGACAGCAGGAAATCAGAGGCTGTCAATGAAAGCTTACTTGACAGGAAATAAATGACGCCTTGTAAACAAATTGCATTATTGCGTTAATTCATATGAGCTAATTAGATTTGTCAGGATGGAAATGTGAATGTCAGGGAATGGAGACTATCGGACACAGAGGTTCAGGATAAATCCGTATAGACGGAGGGGGTTGATGTCTCTGTCTATGCCGTACCTGTAACCAGATTATACATCTCTATTATAACTGAGGATAATGCGCTCTGCACCGAAGCCCATCAACATTTTCTTAATGTTCACATAAATCGAATAACCATTTAAAATCAAGTTTGTCTACCATGTTGGTTTGACTTTTCCTGCTGTAATGCAGACAGGGGCAGGTCGAGATGCAAAACAGACACATTCAAAGACAGGAGATGTTTAGCTGCCAGCAGAGGGCAGCACTGAGGCTTTAGCTCACTACAGTGCCTCTTATCAGAGGTCAAGCAGCTTCCGGTAAAACAGAACCATAGTAGATCAAAATTGTGATCTTCTGTGGGTAAAATCCCTTTCAGAAATAATTGGTTAAAAAAAAAATTCAAATATGAGTAAAATAAGTTTGGCAGGACAAAGTAGTAGCAGGACTCATAAGGTATGGAAGGAAGGGAAAAAGGATGATAATAATAATAATAATATAATAATAATAATAATAATAATAATAATAATAATAATAATAATAATAATAATAATAGATTTTATTTCTAACGCACTTTACATTTAAAATTAATTTCAAAGTGCCACAAAAGTGATCCTAAAAAGGCGAATAAACACCTGTTAAAACAACAATTAAAACAAGCAAGTAGATCAATAATTAAGAAACTGTAGCCTGGAAAATTAATCAAAATCCATAAGTTCTGTTAAAAAGAAATGTCTTAAGTCCTTTTTAGAAATGTTCAATAGTCTGTGGTGCCCTCAAATGGGAGGGTGTTCCGTGGTCGAGGGGCGGCAGAACAGAAGGCCTGATCACCCATGGTGCTGAGTTTGGTCCTGGGGAGTAAGAGATGATTTGTATTTGTAGATTGTAGGTCAGGGGGGTAAGTAGTTCTTTTAGGTAAAGGGGGGCATTTCCGTAGATGCATTGATGAGTAATAAGGGAAACCTTGTATTCGATCCTTGCAGAAATGAAGTGGTGACTGAAGAATGGGTGTAATATGTTCATATTTTCGAACTCTCGTCAGAATCCTTGCTGCAATGTTTTGTATATATTGGAGTCTTTGAAGATTTTTGTTGGGTATTTCAATAGAAAGTGCATTGAAGTAGACGAGTCTGGAGGAGATAAAGGCGGGAACCAGTTTTTCAGCATCTTGCAAGGTGAGAGTAGGATGGGGTCTTGCAGTATTTCTGAGGTGATGGAATGAAGTCTTGCAAAGATGTTTAATACGAGCTTCAAAAGTGAGCTGAGGATCAAATCTTACACCGAAGTTGAAGGCTGATGAGGCGAGGGGAATGTTGTGACTGGAGACTGTAATGCTGGATATGGAGACTGACTGAAGCTGATGCAGGGAACCAACCAAGATCGCTTCAGTTTTAAAGCAATTTAACTGGAGAAAATTTTGTTTCATCCACAATCTGATCATCTCAAGACAGATGGTGAGAATGAATGGCATTGATGGTGATGGTGATGATGATGCTACAGAGGAGTATTTATCAGTCTTCATGTAAAGCTGTGTGTCTTCAACATAACAGTGAAATGAAATTCCATAGCGACTAATGATTTGGCCAAGAGGGAGCATGTATAAAGTGAAAAGGATGGGGCCGAGAACTGACCCCTGCGGGACTCCACAGGTCACAGTGTGTCTCCGGGACCTTGCTTTTCCAAGCGAAGTGTATACTCTGTTCTGTTTGTAAGCTGAGATTGAAACCAAGATCAAGCAGTGTCAGTTAGTCCAATGGTGTGATGTAACCGATTGAGGAGTATATCATGGTCAATAGTGTCGAATGCAGCAAACAAATCAAGGAGGACGAGCAGAGAAGGTGAGCCAGCATCAGCTGCCATCAGCAAGTCATTTGTGACTCTAATCAAAGCTGTTTCTGTGCTATGGGCAGAGCGAAAACCAGACTGAAATTTTTCAAAGAGGTTGTTGTATTTGAGGTGATCCTGAATATAGATGGCAACTACTTTCTCCAGTACTATAGATGGCCCCTAGTGCACATTACCCATAATGCACCAGCCATATCCTCATTAAGTTATAGGCTTAAATGCTTTAAAGCATGAAATTACCTCCATCGCAGATTAACCTGGTTTTCAAATGAATGATCCATACCAAGTAGTGAGGTGTAGATTATGAAAATAATAGTGTGCATTGAAATGTGCCTGTGCTTGAGTACAATATGAAAGGCGTGTGCGTGCCTCAGTGATGGGTTAAGGCTAAGCTTTTTCCTCACTGTCCCTGATTATTTCCAGGAACCTCACAGCTCGGCCTTAAACGTCCATCCCCAGTGCTGCTGAACAATCCCCACTCTCCAGGCTGTCAGGCACATTGCAGCACATTGCTGTCGTTAATCCTGGGTTTGTGGCTGTTTTTGGAGGGACTCACATTCACAGCTAGAGTGAATTAAAGAGCAATGGAGAGACGCTGCTCTTCCATGCGCAGTTGGATTTCTGAGCACCCATCTGATCCAATACGCTTTGTCAGAACTCTACTCTTTCAAATAGAGAGAATTAGGAAAGTTTGGCCCAAATGATAACCGTCTCCTCCGCTGTCTGCCCAAGTGGAGAAGGATGCCCTTGGCATTGCTGAAGGCCACTTTACCTTTGACTTATGGGGTTTATTTGCAATTCAAATGGCTGCTTTGGAGAGCTTGGCCACCTCAGTGATGGGGTCATAACTGCTGCCCCAAAAAAAAAGCCGTCAGGACATTCACAGCTTTTTCTGGGCAATTACACTGGGGGGGGCATGCCTCACCAAGGAACAACAGCGAGACAAAATGAACACCAATCAGTTCTTCACTGTGCACAACCAATCATTATAAGGAGAATCATTTTCGCTTAATTGGGTTTGACAATGCCTTAATTGATTTGTGGGATATGCATACCCTAATTCAGTAGTCAATTTCAATTCTCTTATAACATTTAATTGCTTAATTGGTTGCGTGCAGGGTGACCCATAATTAGCGGCTACACCCGTTTGGTCTCGGGGGTAAATGCAGATGTGCGACAGCCAGATTCCTGCTCATGCTGGATTGTTGGTTTCTGGCTAAGGGAGTCTCTGATTAAGTTGGCATTCAGGGTAGTTTTTTTATAATGTGCAAAATAATGACATGGTACTTTAATTATCATTCATACAAGCACATTGGAATGTGTTAGTTTCCATAAATCCTCTCTTTCTCCCATCCCATCACAGACAGAGGGTGCTAAAGCGCTACGCTAATACCACACCCCCATAAGGGGTTATCATTGGGTTTGAACCCTGAACCTCCAATTAAGTAGCCAGCACCTTGCCCACTGCTCTACTCTGCCACAATCAGTGTGTCGCTATGGTAACAAGCAGCTGCCCCACGCTGCCTGGGACAGGATCCAGGGCCCCCCTAACTCTGAGCAGGATAAGTGTTTGGAAGGGAAGGTGGGGGTGGCAGCCTGCTACTGCAGGGAGGAGCAGCCAGGAAGCGCTGTGGAGGCAGGTCAGCTAGGAGCAGGGCTGCTTGCAGACAGGCACTGCATGGGGCAGCACATTCTGGGGCCTTCACTCTCCAGGAGGCGGGCCCAGTGCCACCATTCACTGATGGAAGGTTCTCATTGGTCTTCCTTTTGATTGACACCCACTCGTTGTTTCCTTAGTATGATTACGAATAATGCTTTTATCAATTGCGTTACCTTAAGATTTTTGCAAATACTGGACTCTAGGAACAGTTCTCAGTTATGATAAAAAGTCAGTTTAAAGTTTTAAAATGTGTATCAAACGATGTGCATAACAAGAAAGAAGGTGGATGTAAAAATGTGTGTGAAGCATTAATCACATCCTCAGCTATCAGGCAACCATATGGACGAGCAGCATGTGATCCCAGTAAACCTGCTGATTCTCAGTCACTGGGGGCCGTTACTAGTAATTCCTGCCTCTCTCTTCATCTCACCTTCGCGTTGAAACCAGAAAAGCTCACTGGGGCAGAATCCTTTCTTGGTTTCCTTGAAAATGCTGCAAATTTAAGAAATGAGTGGGAAGTTTTGTTAGCAGCTCTGGGAAGGGAACTTCAGCAAAGGGACCATGAATCCAGCTCTAACCACCTCAGAGAGAACATCTGCAAACATCTCTGAAGCCATCAGTACCGGGAAACTCCCACCTGCTACCCGCCTACTCTGCACATTTACACTGCACACATGCACAAACATAGTTCATGCACTATACACACACACACACACACACACACACACACTTTATGTATTGAATTTATATTTATGTGTTGCACCGTGGAGATGCAGGGGAAACAGGACTTTAACACACAGTGCGCGTGAACATGAGTGTGTTAACAGTAAAGAACTTCTGAATCTCATCAATCAGTGCTAACAGTCACTGTTTATAGTCAAACTAAAGGGTTTTTCCCCTTGTAATGATGAAAAGCTTCCATATTACCTGAAGTGCAACATTCACTCTTTTAAATCACCTTTCTGTCTTCATCCCTACATGCCTACAGTGCTGCCTTCTCATAGCTCAGTGCCCTTTACATCCCTTGAATGTTATTATGTTGTACTGAGCATTCACTGGCAGCTCAGTCTAGCTGCACTTAAGCCCAGACGACTCCTTGACAGCTGTATGCTTGTAATGTGCTATTTGCCTCATTTGTAAGTCTCTTTGGACAAAAGTGTCTGCTAAATATGTAAAATGTAAACGTTTGTTTCCTTTTGTTTTTCTTTTCCATTAGAAGCTCCGCCTCCAGCTCACCGCACGCCCTTCAGATTTCGTTTTATAAGAGTGACGGGACTGCATTAATCGTGGGAGGGGGCAGGGACAGGAATTTGGCTTTGCGTGTACAGCGCCCCCCCATAATGTTTGAGACAAAGACACATTTTTTCTTTGATTTATCCCTCAGTTTACAATTCTAACGTGATTACAGTGCACATTCCAAACTTTCATTTATAGTTATTTTCATACATTTTGGTTTCACTATGTAGAAATGACAACGCTTTTTAATCACTCTGCTGTGTTTCATTGCTTCATTAGCAGACTTAAGACATACCTTTTTAAACTGGCTTTTGCTTCAGTTCTATGGTTTCACAAAACATTATTTTTTTTTATCTGTCAGCTTATCTATATATGTGAATTTTATTTATTATTTATGAATGAATGTTACATTTACATAGCCCTTTTTGAAACACCCAAAGCACTTTACAGAACTACCACCCCTGTGTAACACCCCTCTGCATGCAGTGGTGACAGCCATTCTGCACCAGTACGCTCACTGCACAGTAGCTAAGATGGTGACGGGACAATAGAGAATTCACCAGTTAGATATAGGGGATGATTAGGAGGCCAGTTCTGATAGGGCTATAGTGGGCAATCCCCCCCCCCCCCAAAAAAAAAAACTTCTTCCAGCAGCACCCCAGCTGGTTTCCCATCCAGGTACTGGTCAGGCCCAAACCTGTTTAGCTTCAGATGGATTATCTAGGCTAAACTCCAGGTGGTATATGGCCACTGGGTTATCAGTCTACTTATTTATATATTTGTCTATTTTATTACTTGGCATCCTCTTTTATTTTATTTTATTTTACTTTTTACTTTCAGTCATCGTCCTTTTAATAGCTTTTTCTTACTTATTTCTTTTTAATCCCACAACATCTCATCTCATTTATCTCTATTATTTTGTCACTATTTATTATCCTGTCCCTAATGTTCTATCTCTATTTTTATCCTCCTTTTACATCCCACCATTTATACAATAATGTCTTTGTCCCAAACCTTATGGAGTGACTGTATATCCACACACAGTAAGTAACACGTAATATTATATGCACATTATTCATGTTATTTTTTTATTTTTCAACACACATTCTAGTTAGCTATTGTGTTCTGGCACTGCAATTATATTTAATTACATTTAAAAAAAAACAACTATATTTGCACTTTTTAACACATCTAATCTCTCACTTTAATCCATCCATCCAGCATACTTGTTCCATACCCGCTTGTCCAGCACAGACTCACAGAGGCCAGGGATTCCTAGATGTGATGTCACCTAATATGTTGAGTTGTTGACTCTCATCCTAATTCATTCCAGCAGCTGTTACTGAATGCTGCTGTTTTTCTGGATTGTTCTGTCAATCTCAATCCTTCATGTCGCTTTGCCTGCCTCTGTCTCCCTGGTTCCAAGCTCCCCGAGATGCCTGCATAACAGCGCCTCCCGGCGCCTCGTCACAATCCGCCTCACCATGCCAGTAGTGCACAGATGATCACTCCATAGGTCATTACGTGCGAAAACTCATCATGACACGATATTAATGGCCGACTGATCCCCCCGTGTAATGAGCCGACACGATTAACTTTATCGCTCGCCTTCAAGCGATATGTACAGACAATTATAAATGACAAGTATGTATCCAGTGCAGTGTAGAACAGGGGCCAGTGCAGTGTAGAACAGGAGCCAGTGCAGTGTAGAACATAGGCCAGTGCAGTGTAGAACAGGGGCCAGTGCAGTGTAGAACAAGAGTGCAGTGGTGCATGGGTTAGCATGTCTGAGACCTAAGCTTGAGTCTCCTCCATGTCTCCATGTGTGTGGAGTTTGCAGGTTCTCCCCATGTTGTTGTAGATGGATGGATGGATGGATGGATGGATGGATGGATGGTTTAGAACAGGCAGCCCTTGGCCCATACATTAGCAGTTACAGTTTCTCATTTCATGGTACCCTTGTCTATCCTACAATGACAGGACATAAGATGAATGCATTAAGAAAAGAATTTGTTTGAGTGGTTGAAAGAGAATGCAGACCATAATTATTTCTGCGTGTGGCCGAATCCAGGGGAATCTCCAGTTAAAAAGATCGTGTCCAAACAAAAGCCTGTCAGGGAGGCAGAGGCCGTGCTGTCAGGATGTCGAGATGAGCCCAGCAGGCTGCCCCCTGTGGTGCATCGAAGGTACCGCAGCTACCTGGGTGCCGGATCGATCGATTGGCCGATCGACGGGTGATCAGGCCCTGGGAGCTGGGAGGATGCAGCTTTCTCATGATGGGGATCAATCGCTTTCGTATCTAACGGCGAAGAGAGTTGAGCTCATTATGCAGGCAGGGTGATTTGGGATCTCACCCTACACCTCCATCGCCCTCTGAGGGGCCTCAGGGAATGAGGGGGGGGAGTGGGGGTGCTCTTTGATGGATCTGTCACTTCTGCCACTGACAGACGCAACACCTAAACAAGCACGTTTAATAAGGCACCCATCATTTCCAAACCACATATCCAGCTGTTTTGTTCTTTGCTCTCTGCGATGATACATTTACCTAAATAAACCGCCGCATTTCATGCCCTTCCATGAATATTTTTTACGCTGTAAAACATACCTAATAATAACTCAACTGAAAATTATTTTCCGCTCTCTGCTAGGCACACAATGGACTCTCAATCAAACATGTACAGCGCTGGAAGGGGAGTGACAATGTGAACTTTTCGTTCGATCGCCTGCTGAATCTGTGATTACTGCAACATGACGCCGTAACTTGACGTTTCATCGAGACCCAGCGCCTCTGACTGTGTTGATGTTAGCTTTCACATTCCATACTCAGTATCTGCTCACTCTGACGGGTTACACTCAAACTGCGGCCTGGTGTAAGTTCCAGCATTTCTAACCCTCCAGTTACAGCTCCCTGATGTGTGAGTGTGAGTTTGTGTCTGGTCCAGGAAGGTTTCTGTAAGTCAGTAATCAATGCAGATGAGATCCCAGTTAAAACAGGATAAAGGGAACTATCTTTAAGACTAAGGGAAAAGTCCTAATCGTCCAATCGCACTGTTTTTCAATGGTGTATGAAGAATGATTAATGGTGAAATGTTAATTAAACACCCAGAGTAATTAATCGGAGGATGTAATTAGGATCAAGTGGTTGAATTATTAGGAAGGAAGTGGTCCGGGAGACTTGACACACTGCCCTTCATGAATCCTGTGAGCATGTTAATCACTTTTGGGGGGGGGGGGGTGGATAATGCAGGGCATTCGGCTGGGAAACGTGCTCTGATGGTACTGGTGTGAAGTGAGACTGGTTCGTATTTTTAGGCACGTCTACGAACAGCTCGTGAAAACGCCTTACTTAAAACAACAGCACACACTGTGGAAACCTATACCACACACACACAATAATGTGAATTGTGGGACAACAATGACAGGCGGCTGTTGTTATAGAACCAGTTACCACTGTGGTGCCTCACCAGCCATGTAGAGAAACATCTCAGCCTGGTCATCCAGGGCCAAAAGTGGGAGAAGTGACAAGATGGTGACCTCCAGCTCCCCAGCAGAT
Organism: Hyperopisus bebe; assembly: GCA_026777045.1. Taxonomy (NCBI): domain Eukaryota; kingdom Metazoa; phylum Chordata; class Actinopteri; order Osteoglossiformes; family Mormyridae; genus Hyperopisus; species Hyperopisus bebe. Next base: position 7,423,528 of record JAODJW010000019.1, read on the forward strand.
CTAAAACTAAGTAAACTGTAGAAGCACTGAAGGTTCCAGCCATGGCTGTGTCACGAAATGCATGGAAATGTTCAATGATTTCAACTTCAGTGATTACTATCCATCCATTTCCTGAAACTGCTTGTCCTATACAGGGTCACAGAGGGCCTGGAGCCTATAAGTTCATGGCAAGAAACAACCCAGGATGGGGCACTAACCCATCACAGAGCACAGTCACACACAAACACACACACACACACCTTTCACTCACACAGGCACACATAGGGACAATTTGGTAACTCCAGTTAATCTCAGCAGGTTTTTGGATGGCAGGGGGAAGCTGGAGTACCCAGAGGAGACCCCACAACGACACAGGAGGAACATACAAACTCCAGTGTGAACCACTGCACCACCATGCCACACCAACTGATTACTGCTTACCAAAAAAAAAACATAAAAAAAAATAAATGGCATCGTTTGTATAATTATATACATAGAGGATTAAGTAATGTAACAAAGCAGATAGTTTTACTGTAACAGGGTGTAGGTGTGTGATGTTTGTAATGATAAAGTTATTCAATGCCAAGTGCTTCATTACATATGAAACACGCTGAGTGTATGTAATAAAACATATATGTGTCACTTCTGTGTAAGACCACTGCTGTAACATCAGTAATTCCATAATAATTTATCTTGTAACAAAATGCAGTTTATGGGGCTTTTAAAAGGTTTTTACATGGGAGACAGACATTGGCTCAAAGCCCTTTAACCAGCGCTAGAGTAAAGTGTCCCCCATATATTCTAGCTACACACATGCTTTTGGCCTACCAGAGCCAGCGCTGCCCCCTACAGGCCACTGCCTGAATTTGTGCCATCACGACATCAATCGCACAAGTGTAGCTTCTTGGCCCCTGATGACACATCAGGCCACTGCTCTCCAAACAATTTAAAGAGTAACGCCTCCCGGTGGCAGAGGGGAAATCTGCCTGCTCCGCATTTTCTGCTGACGGCTGTGTGGCGGGTGGGGGCTCTGCTCGGTTAGCGGCAGAATGCTAACGGGCTGCACCCCGCCCCCCTGTAAACCGCCCATTCATGGTATATTGGATGTGTGTGGAGATACGGCCGCATACTAGAGCTGCAGGGGGTGTAATTGCCTTTGGCGAGTCATGCTTCCTCTCTGGTGTGTGATTAGGTCACTCTGCTGACGCGAGAAATGCTGATGGCCATGGAGAGAGACGCGGCGGTATTACAGCAACTGCAGAAGGCCAAGGCAAGCCGTAAGTCTAATATGATGTCCACGTCCAAACAGCAGAAGCTTTACAAACGGTGCAAGAAACTGCGAATGGGTAACACCGAGGCTCGGACTCAGCTGGGAGACACGCTCTGATTGTACTGGTGTGAAGCAGAACCGATTCATATTTTCAGGCACGTCTATGGACAGCTCGTTAAAATGACTTCCTTAAAAAAACCAACACACACTGTGGGAACCAATACCGCATGGAAACACACATCGCAAAGGCAGTGGAAACTCGCAGTGGAATACTGCATGTGCTATGGAATCTGGTACCACACACACAGAGAAACCGTACCGCATATGCACTGAAACCCACACCACGAATGCGGCAAAAACCCATACCACACACACTGCAGAAACCCGTACTGCACACCTCAGAAAGCCGTACCACACACACTGCAGAAACCCGTACTGCACACCTCAGAAAGCCGTACCACACACACTGCAGCAGTACGCTAAGGCAGAACAAGCTGAACAATATTTCACATATGGGGAGCATGTGTTATGGAGGCTGGTGTTAAACTGTCTAATTTTACACGCAGAACAAGATAACCAGGCCAATATTCACATGATACAGCAACATATAGCACACAAGTTCATCAAAGGTTCAAAGTAGCAGCTGACATCCATACAGTGCAAATAAATGCTTTTTAAAATCTTTCTCTGTGCTCCTCGTGTTAAAGGTCCACAAACAAAGCTGGTGTAGCACACGGGGAGTATTAATTACAGGCGTCACAGAGGTACACATCTCCAGCCATGAATATGTAACGCTTTAAAATGAGCCACACTCAGACACAAGGAGCCCAGCCACGAATAAATACTCACTATCCATCACGTGTGAAAAATTAATGAGACCCCAGAGCTACAACTATGGCTTCCCAGCCAAAGGGCACCGAGGAATGATTATGCTTTATTTTAAGAAGTGGGTCAGAGAGTTCATAAGTTTGCTGGGAACATCTTGATGGTTAGGAAAAAAGGGCATGGGGGTGGCGCTCTCTGTCCTTCAGAAGAAGGGTGTGGGGTCGATGCTCTCTCCTTCAGAGGAAGGGTGTGGGGTCAATGCTTTCTCTCCTTCAGAAGAAGGGTGAGGGATTGGTGCTCTCTCCTGCAGAAGAAGGGTGTGGGGTCGGCGCTCTTTCCTTCAGAGGAAGGGTGTGGGGTCGGCGCTCTTTCCTTCAGAGGAAGGGTGTGGGGTTGGCACTCTCTCCTTCAGAAGAAGGGTGTAGGGTCGGCGCTCTCTCCTTCAGAGGAAGGGTGTGGGGTCAGTGCTTTCTCTCCTTCAGAGGAAGAGTTTGGGGTTGGTGCACTCTCTCCTTCAGAAGATGGGTGTGGGGTCGGCGCTCTCTCTCCAGAAGAAGGGCGTGGGGTCGGCACTCTCTCTTCTTCAGAGGAAAGATGTGGGGGCTGTTCTCTCTCCTTCAGCGGAAGAGTATGGGGACGGCGCTCTCTCCTTTAGAGGAATGGTGAGCGAGCAGCGCTCTCTCTACTGAGAGCATGCAACCAAAGTATACTGTATAGTATACTACAAAATATACTGCAATGTACAGTACTAAGTGTACTAAAAATTATACAGAGCATACTACAAAAAAATATTACAAAGTACAATATAGAGTATATTACAGAGTATAATACAAAGTATACTACAGATTATGTTACAGCGTATAATACAGATTATGCTCATTTGCAAACTAATCACTGAATGGTTCAGGATAAAGTCACTTAGCTCTTTACATCAACGCATGCACTGTAACAGGCTTCCATCCAGCTTTTGTGCATATGAACATGGTGATGATTTTTAGGAAATAATTTTGGAAAACCATACTGCACATAATGGCGATATTCTTGATCAGACAACTGCAGTTACACTGTGTGTAACATTACAGTGATACACAGAGTAAATACCGGTTCATATGATGCTCACATGGAGGCACTCTATACACACACTTGACACATTGCCGGCTCTGATTCTTAAATGTGTCTTCAAATAATTTACAAAACTGGGCAGGTAGGAAGACTGGAATCATTTTAAAATAACTTCACTGGAACTTTCAGGAACAACCACACAACTGAGATTTCTGGCTGATGCCAAAAGTCATACGCAAAACCTCCCAAGAAGATCTATCAGATTTCCACCGGGGGAGCAACCTTTCTGTTATCCTTGTGTGGTTACACTTTCACAGCGTTCAAAACAAAGTGGTTTGGATAAGCAGAGAAAGGGATCATAACATATAACGTGCGTTTATCTTCTGCAGTGTGTTATTTAATCCAAATGGGTCAACTTTCTTTAAGATAAATCTCACCCCAGATGAGGTGCCACTCCCTTAAATGTGTATTATTCCAAGAGTTTTCTTTAAAATGCAATGTTTTTAGATACTCGTGTGTCTTCCAGTGTTTAATCACTAGGTCCAGGCATTCAGAGGGTTGCCAGAAGACGTGTTTGAGATGAAAGCGAAGGTGATATTCAGCTCAGACTGGAAACCAGCTTAACCTGGTGAGAACATGCAAACTCCAGACACAGAGCAGAGAAGGTAGGATTCGAACCCCATGGTTCTACTGTATCACCAGTGAGATGGGTTACCGTTATCGTGCGAGGTAGTGAGGCGGCACCTGCTATACTAAGCACAACTGTCCACGGGATTAAATCCTGCACCCCCACCCCACATACCCACACAAAGAGGCACAATGGTTAATATTGTTGCCTCAAACCTCTGCCCCCACTTTGCAATAAACCCACTTACCCACTTACAGCTGACCGTGGAATATCTAGCAGGGAAGAAATTTCACAAACGGACTTATTGTAGAGGTGGCATCCTATGACAGCACCACACTTAAATTCATTGCGCTCTTCAGAAAGGCGCTTTCATTCACAAATATTTGTAAACATGACTGCATGGCTAGGTTTTTGATATTATATATCTGTGGCAATCGGTCTGACATCTGAATTCAACGATTAAGCAGTGTGTCTCAATTCTTTTGTCCATATAGTGTATAAGTCCATTGATGTGACTCTTTTAGTGCATCCTATGTTTAATGTGTCAAAACCTGAGTGTAATTTTTTAAGTGTTCATTGCATGCAAATATTTAATATGGATAATAAAAATACTGCAGACACACCTGATTAATAGCAGGATACCAGCGTCAGGCTAAACGAAGCCTCAGGCTTAACGAGTCTCCGTGATGCCTGGCACACGACACAGAGCCCAGACTTTCAGATTTATTTCGTCAAGCTATCCGGAAAACCTTTCAACAAATAAAGTTTTGACTGATGTTTTCTTGACTCTGAGGAAAAATACAAATAATCAGTGTAATGACCTGAATTTTTTCTGGAAAACAAGGTTGCTACCCTGTGCACCCGATGCATTTAATCATTTCCGGAAAGACCTTTGTTTTAGGTATCATCTAGGTGTGTTGGTCACAGTCTCATCCTCATTCTCCACATTCTCCACATCTAATGAGCAGAGGTGTAAAGTAATATAACATAAATACTTGGTTAATACTTAAGTATTTTTTTTTCCAGATTTGTACTTCAGTATTGTATTTTAATTTTTACTTTAATTTCGCTAATAATGACATTTTCCTCTGATGCACTCTGCATGAGACCATCATTATCCACCCAATTAAAGGAGTATTATTTGTGCAAAACCTGAAGCCCAACTGAGTGTATGGCTGCACAATTCTGAGTAAAATAGAGATCAGGATTCATTATCATGATTTTCTTGAGCAATATATTTCTATCTTCATTATTATTTTACATTACTAATTGTCTTTATGAAGATGGAACAACCAATATGAGATGCATAATATATCAGTAAACATACTGATATTGTTGCCTGATATTTAAATGTAATGAAAATACGTAATTAGCAGGACTAGCACTAAAGACACGACTACTGAAATAATGGAGATGATTACACTGGATTACGGACATGATTACATTGGATTACAGGTTTCCCAACCCCTCGCTCTGTGGATCAGAACAGCTCCATGGCCAGTATTCCAAGGGAGCGCAGAACACTGTGGTTTTGTAGAAGGACGAGTTAACTTCCAAAAACAAACTATACATTTGCAATTATGACCCTTACCATTTATGCATTCCATTTGCATTTGGAAACAAGTGGAAGTGATTAAACTTATGACCCCCCCATTGCCGTTTTCCACAAGCACCAAATGTTGGGAACCCCTAGAGTGGACAGTCAGCCATACCCCCCCCCCCCCCCTTACGTCCACCCCTGTCA
>JAODJW010000019.1:7456476-7469838 GCA_026777045.1 Hyperopisus bebe
AAACCTTCCCTCTGCTATAAGTTCCTGTGGATAAAAGTGTTAGATAAATGAATAACTGTAACTGTATGTTCAGTTGGGTTCAAAGCAGTTTAGTTCAAATGTATGAAGAAGCGCCAGTGAGCTGCTCATTAACCATCAGGGCTCCAGTGAGCTGCTCATTAACCGTCGGTGCTCCAGTGAGCTGCTCATTAACCGTCGGTGTGCCAGTGAGCTGCTCATTAACCGTCGGTGTGCCAGTGAGCTGCTCATTAACCGTCGGTGCTCCAGTGAGCTGCTCATCAACCGTCGGTGTGCCAGTGAGCTGCTCATTAACCGTCGGTGCTCCAGTGAGCTGCTCATCAACCGTCGGTGTGCCATTCAGCTGCTCATTAACCATCGGAGCGCCAGTGAGCTGCTCATTAACCATTAGTGTGCCAGCGAGATGTGTCTGGGCTCTTCATGCACAACTCCAGCGATGCCACAGCTGATTCCTGACAGGTCATTCCTGAAAACCACTGATATCTTTGAAGAGTCTGTAGAATCTGGCTTTAATTTTCCTGTGGTGTTCAGGTCGGCACCGACCCGTTTGTAAGTTTAAAATGCATAAAAGCACTACATAGATTTGTGTACTGCATCAAGGCTATTTGACTTTGTCATGAGCCTCTATTTAAATAAAATAAATTTTAAAAAATCACTAAATAATAAATGCTCTGGTCAAGATTATAACAGCTCTGGTGTTGGGGTCAGCACCGACCCGTTTTTAAGTTTAAAATGCATAAAAGCACCACATAGATTTGTGTCAGGAACTTCTATTTAAACAAAATAAATTAAACCAAATCAAGGCAAGACATGCCCATACATGTAAGGCAAGATAAGATCAATTCAGTTCATTTATATAATTCTCTTGAGGTTTATTTTACCATTATTTTTATTGAAAACGAGAGGAATCCTGTCAAAAGAAAGCTCCAGAAAGCCACACCAAAAATATTAAGACCAATCCTTTCATGGATAAGATGATAAATAATTGTTTTTAGGGTATTTTATGGCTGATTTAAGACACGGGTCGGCCCCAACCCATCTAACATAAGGGATAGGAACAGACAGCTAACACAGGACAAAGATTAAAACTTTTCTGCTTTTTTCTGCTTCTTCTCTGCTTCCATCATAGTGAAAAGCCTTATTCACTCACTGCCTTCTCTGACTCATTCATTCATACACCGTGAAGCTGGTGTCTGCCCCCATCCTCCTGCTCTGGACCCCTGCCTGTCCTCGGAGCTGGTTATCCCCCCCAGCTGTGTGCCAAAACCCGTCCTCTTACCCCATGATCCAAGGGAGTTTCCAGAGATTAACACCAACAGGCAGTGCCTGGTTTATTGTAAATGTAATTCTGCATAATGTGCTTCAAACCAGGTTTACTGAGGTACCACAAGTCAGATTAGCCTAGAATTCGATGTAACCTAATGATCAGGATGAGGGAACACGTGCATTGTCGCTGTCCAGGTGAGTTTGTGTAGAGGCCCTGAAATGACTTAGAAAAGGAAAACACTTTCACTGATAAGTTAACTGTTGATGTGCAGTATCTGCCTAAGTGTGGGGGTGACATACAGGCATATTCCTGGAAAGGAGAGTGGGTTTTCTTAGAAACGCAGGGGAATTCCCCTGGATTGGAATGCAGTGCGCCCTCCCCACTCTGTTAGTGGCCGGTCTGAGTGGGGGTGGGGGGCAGTGTTCTGGAGTTTTCTATGGCAAAGAAACACTAGCGCTTTCCGGAAAGGAAATTTGGCATCAAAATTAAAGAAAAAAAAAAATGCAGACACAGCTGAGAGCAGAACTGGACTGGGATTAAACGTCAAGCCGCCGCCCACGTGGTGAGGAAAGAGCATCTTGGGAGACTTGCGTTATTCTGTAAAAATCCTGCAGATTTATTTACTTGAAATTACTGGTTGTTTCTAATTATATTTTTTGTAAATAGATAAAGTAGTGGTTTTTGTTATAAAATCAGTACATTTTTACCGACATATGCAAGCATCGTAAGACTTGGTCAGCACTGTACATACCTATGATACAGTATGCCAGTGAATGGGTTAAACTGGGGATGCTTGTGTACCATTTGATGTCTTGTTGGATGATAGGAATTTGAAGGTCTGGTGTCCTGATCTAGTGACCAGTAGAGGTGGTGGTGGGTTCTAGAAGTCGATGATCATTCCCACGGCCTTTTGTGTCTTCAGCACTAAGTTGTTCACACCACACCGTGTCACCAGGTGACTGAGCTATTTTTGGTAACCAGATTCGTCAGAATTCTCCATAATTCCAATCAGGGTGGTGTTGTCTGCAATCTCGAGTTCTACACAGCCGCTCTGTGAAGGTGTACAGGGAGTAGAGGAGAGGAGAGCACGTCTTTGTGGGGCACCAGTCCTGTGGAAGATGTGATCTGAAGTGTAGTTTCTAATCTTCATGATCTGTTTTCTGCTGGTCAGGAAGCCATGGATCCAGTAGCAGAGAGATGGCTGGAAGCTGCGTGTCTTGAGGGTTGATAGTATTAAAGGCAGAGCTGAAGTCCACAAACAGGATGCAGGCTTAGGACTCAGGGATGTCCAGGTGCTGCAGAATGTGGTGCGGGGTCATGTTCATGACATCCTCAACAGACGTTTGACCTGTAAGTGAACTGTAGAGTGTCCAGGAGAGCTTCATTTGTGATTTTGAGGTGATTTTGAGAGTCTGCAAGTGAAACAAATGAAAATCAAGCAATTTAGTGCAGAGGCTCCTTTCCCATCTGTTCGTGTCGTTGTGGGTGGTGATCTTCTGGCATCTCCCCTTGTGATATTTACCCGTTTCTTGTTACAGAGCTGATCAGGCTCAGCTGAACATGAACCAGCAGGTATACAGTGAGACTGGGCTCAGGACTTGCACTGGGTCCATCACAGACCTGTTTATTATTTAGTCACAACCTTGGCACAGTGGGTCACTATGACCCGGAAAGATAAATATCCAATTTCCATTGTGCAGAACTTGTGACACTCTTGTAGCCTAATGTGATCGTCGTTTGACAAAAGTCCCTGAAAGTGGACATGGTGTTTTTGCTGGCCTCCCTGATCTGTCTCCTAATCAAATATAAGTTTAGAGGATGCCCTATTCTAGGCCAGGTCTTGAAGGTATCTCAGGTTGTTTAAAAGGCCATGTAAGGCCTTTTAAATCCACCCATCATCTGATCTGAAGCTCTCCACAACTTCATTCCAAAGATCTGAAACTTTCCGGTTGCCCATTGCTAAGTTTGAATTTTATGACGTAGTCACTCATACAGGAAGCTCACAGGAGCCGCTGCTTTGGATTCACACCAAAGAAAAATCCATTACAAGTGAAAGCAGCTGGACTTTAGTTGGTTTCTTGCTTTAGCTAGAAGGAAATCAATCATCCCTGAGCTTATTAACCATGTCTGCTGTAGAAGGACTATCCAACCATGGTGTCACACTTTGTTTATGCTGAGTTCACGGACGGGACAGCATAAGAAAAGAAATAAGATTGCCCCTAGGTGTGCATGTATGAGTGACTGGTGTGTGAATGTGCCCTGTAACGAGTTGGCAGCCCATCCAGGGTCGTTCCCTGCCTCCTGAATAGGAAAAGCAATTACAGAAACTCGTTGGGTTGGTGATTGGTTCATGAACTTGACCAAAATGTATAAATGAATCAGTCCATTGTGTCAGACACCAAAAGAGGGTGTGGGCTGTTTGATGGTGACCTGTGTGTAATGTAATGTCAGAGTGTATCATTCACAACCAAGAAGCTTCTTGTCATGTTTCCACTTGAGCTCGGTTGTCCTTCAGAGCAGCCTGCCATTGCTGTCCTTTACAAGCTTGGGCACTCACCCACCTCCCCGGTTCACTCACCCACCTCCCCGATTCACTCACCCACCTCCCCGGTTCACTCACCCACCTCCCCGGTTCACTCACTCACCTCCCTGATTCTGTCCCCCAGTACCGTAGTTGGCTGCGGTCCAGTTACACCCATAACTCCTTCAAGGACCAGGAGAGGGTAGAGGAGCTGCTGAGGCAATACAAGGAGCAGCAGCAGCTGGAGCGACAGAGGAACGGACAGCAAAACTGGATGAGCCAAGTCCCTGGCTTGTACCCACTGCCCTACTAGGCCTTTGGCTCCAGCAGTAATTTCTGAAACGCCTGAACAAGGAGTACGTTGACAGCCCCAGCCTGACCAAGAACCTCCAGAGTTTCTCCAACACGCCAAGGAAACTGATGGAAGCTTCCAGAGACTAATTTGTGTGATATAGGTCTTGGTCTCATCTCCCACATGCACCTGCATCCTGTCAGCACCCTCTGCCACCTTCGTTCCAGGTTTAGCCAACGCTGTGTATCTTTAGAGAAGAAGCATCTTCACAGTGCGGCTCTCTGGATGAGGTTCAGAGGCCCGTCAGGAGCTGCTAAAAGCAACAAAGTGCCTTTAGTGTGACAGTTTTACCCAGCAAATTCTACCTTTTCTTGTTATTAAGCAATACGCAGCAGTACAGACTGTCAGTCAGAGCCATAATCATTCATACAGGAGTACATAACCCTAATATGACACATTCAGAATGAAATGCTCATTAGGTACAACGAGCATTTCAATTAGATACAATGGTGTACTTCAATTAGATGTGTGTAAAAATACATGTTGAATATTTTAACATTAATCTGTATAAATAATTGTAAATAAATGATACATAAAATCATTTATATATGTCATGTCGGCTGTAATTGATTTAAAGGATGTCTCCCATATTGCAGCATCGTTCAGCTGGAGCGGAGAGCTGGCTGACACAGCAAGATCTGAGGCAAACATTTGGTGCTATAGTCTTCTGGGTACTGTAGCTTTACCATAAGGTTACTCCACCTTTACTGCAAGGTTACTCCACCTTTACTGTCAAGTTACTCCTGCTTTGCTGCCACATCACTGAAGCGTTATTGCCAGGTTACTTCGACTTTACTACCATGTTACTGTTTGGCTACTCTGACTTTACTACCAGGTTACTGTCAGGCTACTCCAACTTTACTGCCAGGTCACTATAACTTTACTGCATTTTACTGCATTAACTTCACCCCTGTGGGTGGGGTGTGGCACAGCAGGTTAAGTCTCTGCCCCTGTGACCAGTGTGCCAGTTCAAGCCCAGCCTCAGCAGATTAGTTACATGTCTATGAACTCTTGAGCGAGACCCAAAACCCCCAGCTCCCTGCCTCTTCGCTGTGACTGCCAAGCTTGCTCTTACCTGTATTGAGAGGAGATGGAGCACAGCAAAAAGGGAATTTACCTACAGGAATTAATAAAATATCACTACTCTATTGTTCTGCTATAGAAAAAAGCCCTTACTCACTTGTGTTCTGTAAACTCAAATTAAACTAATACAGTTACTTGTTATGTATGATGAGATGATGAGTCACTTTCGGGCTCCAAATCTCTGAACTGGGTGTTTCATGTCTACTGGAAGACTGAAATTCACCTCCAAGTCTATCCTACCTATGAATCTGCTTCTTTTATTCATGTAATTCCACATATTGGTATTAACAGAGGTGGGGTAATTCAATGTGTCAACCTGTGTCTGCTTTCTGAAATCTTCTTCATCATCGACTCCACCTCCTAACGTGATGGACGTTTTGGGGAAGTCAGATTTCAATTCCTGATTCAGCAACAAGCCATCGTGATGTGCTGAATAATGTGAAATTCACACCAAACCAACTACATGAGCACTAAATATTGGTTTGGTAAATTAAAGAAGAAAGCAAACATGTCCAATGAAGAGCAAGGTTTAGCTGCGAGTGCAGCTGTGCATTGATGTGAAAGTCTCAGGCAGACCATGTCCCTAGGAGTCAAAATATCTGTGTTAAGTTCAAAATAACTTTCTACATTTTTATGTCTGATGGTTTTAGCAACAATCTAGTGCTAGCAAACATGTAATTTATATACGGTATATATATAAATGTATTTTTATATATTATTAATATTTTTATGATGTTTTATGTATTTTAAAATGTTATAACTGCCAATGTTATAAGAGCCAAATCCTCATTTAACAGATGTGTACAAAGGTTTTGAAAATAATCAAGATTTTTTTTTTTTATAAAATCAAAACCTGCGGATCCCTAATCTCAAGAATCACTGATTCAATAATTTGCTATGATAAACTGCTGAAGTAATACTTCGCATGTAGTCAGTTCACACAGCCTGAATGTACTTCAGTGAAAGACTCCGATTCACATTTCGTCTTAGCGGCGAATGCGTGGGAGGTTGTGTAATGCTGCGGTATATATCTTCACAAGAAAAACACAGCCAACAATTTTGTACAAATGTCTGATTGTACCCTCCCTGCATGAGGTACCAGGTGCTTTAACTGGTAAAAATAGCAGAAAACCAGGAAATGAAGCGGAAATACTTTTTTTTTTAAGAGAGAGCATAATGAATGCAACAAGCTTAATCTCATTTCTTGGAAGAGAGGCGCTTTAGCGGAAAGCCTACTTCCTCCGGGGCCGGAAGACGCTCCACGCCCCGCTGTGATTTCAGCGCTATAAATGAATGAAAACGAGGAGGAGTCCATGCAATGCAGCGGAGTCTGGAGCAGGTTATGGTAATACAATTATTATTATTATGAAAGCATAGACTCTCCGTATGTTACATGCCTCTGTCTGTGTGGCGCATGTCACCCAAAACGCCGCCATGTACTTGTCGCCGTGGCATACAGGTTGCTGTGAAACCGGGCTCACGCCGCCTCCGTCAGTGGCTCATCGAGCAGGTACACAGCCGCTCGTACCCGGGTCTTTCCTGGGAAGATGAGGCCCGCACCATGTTCCGCATCCCTTGGAAGCACGCCGGAAAGCAGGATTATAACCAAGAGGTGGACGCCTCCATATTCAAGGTAAGATAACCTATGCGCCGCTTTTAAGAGTTATAGTGGTAAAGTAATGTATCAGTGTGATACGCACTTTGTTAACATGAAGCGCATCATCACTCATTTCTATTATTATTAAAAAATTAAAGTTTTTTATTTCCAGTTATCTCTGTGTTCTTTAAATTAATGTTACGTTGTTTTGTCATTTGTGTTGTTCTTGGTGGTTTATTGCCTGTATGGCACTTTGAGTTCAACTCCTGTTGTTTAGAAGTGCTCTATAATAAATATTATTATTATTATTATTATTATTATTATTATTATTATTATTATTATTAATGATGATGGTGATGTCCAAATCTTATTTACTGCACCAACTCGTCATCTGCCATGTGTTCCTTTATAACATTATCTTTAAATAAAGTTTTATTAATAATTCAGTTTTGTCCAGGATCATCTTCATTAGAGCAAGTGAAAGCTGCTTAATTTTCCACCACTGTGACTTCTGCCACAATTTTCATAGTTTAACTATTGTCAGTTCCTCCTTTAGCACATAAATATTCACACAAACAATGTAGGAGATGTTTCACTTCCAGGAGGTGATCAGTTTTCTGCACACAGCTTTTCTGCTAATTAAACATTATTACTGCTAATGATTGTTGTTATAATTTTTGGTAGAAAGTTTGGTGTGTTTATTTGTAAGGACTAAATGATTGAGATCATGTTGTTCAGTCTCAGCCAGTTACTTTGACACATGATCTGTCCAAATGGACCCAGTGTGAAATATTATTGGGAATTAATTTGGGGGTCGCGTTTGATACTTTGAGCCCAAAAGGATCAGGAACATGGAAGGATGAACACGTTACATCAGTCAGAAATGAGTGGCACAGCTGGGTTTCATATTTCTGTAACATACTCTCATCATGGCAGCTGGCCTGTTTAGTTATGCAGAAACACATGCTGCCATTTGGGGGCGCTGTTCAGCTGAAAGTCTGGTCTCTGCGCTCCTCTCCAGGCCTGGGCCATGTACAAAGGTAAGTTTAAGGAGGGGGACAAGGCTGAGCCAGCTACCTGGAAGACCAGGCTGCGCTGTGCGCTGAACAAAAGCCCTGACTTTGAAGAGGTGGGCGACCGGTCTCAGCTGGACATATCGGAGCCCTACAAGGTGTACAGGATCATCCCAGAAGAGGAGCAACGATGTGAGTGAAGACAGGAGAGAGAGAGCAACTTCATGCGGTCACACATCCATCCATCCATCCATCCATCCATACTCCTAAACTGCTTGCCCAGTCCTCAGCTGCCCCATAAATACACAAATAAGTATTCATACTTATGAATATAACTACCCAGTGTTGTCATTCATTTCATCAAACTAATACTTTCTAATACTCTAAACTTACAGTTATGTAATACTCTAAACTTACAGTGGCAATGCAGAAGATACAGCACAGACAAGGTGTTAACGGGACAGCAAAAGGCTGAGAATGAATATTACAGCTAGAAACAGCCGTATGGAGTAAATAAACCAGAACTGGGCCTTAGTGTCATGTGGACGCTGGATGTGTGCTTGCGATTTACAGAAGACATGCCCATTCCCTGCAGGCAGGAACTCGGCCAATCTGAGGGACAGCGCGTGTGCGGAGGTCATGGAGGTGACGGAGGTGACGGACATGCAGCGCAGCCCGTCAGAGCTGCAGGAGCTCATGGAGGAGGTGAGACCAGCTTACCAAGGACGTTTGTTAGAGCTTATGTGGCTCTTAAAGCTGTCCATTATGTGTCTGACATGACTGATTATGGGGGCACAGTGCTGGTTCATATCCCAGGATCAGTAGAGGGGTGTCACCAATGGGCCCTTAAACCCCAATGGGCCCCAATTGCTCCAGTGACTGTCTGGGCCTGCTTTGCCAAAGATGTATTTAGGTTTGGATAAAAGAGTCTGCTTTGTGACTGTAAAAAAAAATGTCATCCCCCCCCATACAGTCTCCTGAGGATTATGTTGGCGCCCTGACAGGAAGCCCCTTGCCGGCCTGGGACCCCAGTGTCATCCCACCCAGTGAAGACCGCAGCCCACCTCACATGTGTAGGTGCATCGCTGAGTCCGACTCACACCCTGCCATTTCATTTATGTCCAGGTTCACTTTTTATGGGTGTTAATCGAGCCGTTGTGCTATTGTTAGCGTCAGGAATGGCTCAGCCCGAAAGGGGAAGTACAAGGCATTCTCAGAAGACCTGCTTTGTAGCTTGAAAATCAGATGTGTTGACCTCAGCTTGGGGTTTCTTGTCACAGCAATGTTGGCTAATCTCCTTGGCCGACTTGCTGACACCAGCTGTTCTGATCTGGCTTTTGCAACATTTTGCGTCAGTTTCACAAAAAACAAGCTTAACGTGGATTGAATTGGCCTGCCGGCGATAAATTTCTTCGTGACACTTTTTGGTTGTCCCTACAGCCCTACTGCCTCCTACCTCCATGCCAGCTTTTGATGAAGGTGGGTATAGTTCTGTCATGATCATCCCGCAGGGGGCGCTCCTGAGTCCCAAGCCTGCTGCACCCGCCTCGCTCACGCCCTCTCTGTCCTGTCCGCAGCCCCGTCAGCAGTCACCATCACCTTCTTCTACGGGGGGCAGGTGGCGGGCAGGACGTTGTGCAGCCACCCAGAGGGCTGCCGCATCACCCCCAATCTGGACAAGCCACCCCTGAGTGCTGGCGGCCTGCAGAATATTGGCTTCCCCCCCATCGACGGCATCAAGGTCGAGCGGCAGCGCCACCTCACCCAGAAGCTCTTCGGGCACCTGGAGCGTGGCGTGCTGCTGCAGGCCAGTCACGCGGGCATCTTCGTCAAACGCCTATGCTTGAGCCGCGTGTTCTGGGGCAGCGCCCACGCACAGGGCGACCCCGGGCCTCGCAAGCTGCAGCGGGACACCGTGGTCAAGATCTTCGACACCAACCAGTTTCTGCACGGTAAAGGGCTGGGGAAGGCCGCCGCACCGTGACGGCAGAACCGGCGCTGGGACCTCGGCACTGAGGCCCAGATCTGCCTTCCCTTGCAGCTCTGCAGGCCTTCCGGGACGGCCTGTACCCCGCGCCAGACCCCACCGTCACCCTGTGCTTTGGAGAAGAGCTCCATGATGTCAGCGGTGCCAAGAGCAAGCTGATTGTGATTCAGGTGAGAAATAAGGTTGGGGATCCTTTGGAATTTTTCCGATGCCAGTGCCAGAACGATACTTTTAAAACGCCGTCTGAACTGGCAGTTCTGAAAAAAATAAAGTAGAAAACAAAGGTTAGTGACATCAAAGAATGACATTTTTTAATTTCTAAGGCAAATTTGAACAATATATTAACAGCCATCTATCCATCCCCATCTAATCCCAACTGGGGTCACCGAAGTCTATCCCAGGAACAGTGGGCACAGGCAGGAACCAACCCTGCTGGTCAAATGGGCAGTCACCAACACACTGCAGGGCACACACAATTTAGACTCGCCAACCAACCAACCACTTTTGGACCATGGGAGGAAACTGGATCCCCTGGCAGAAACCCATGCAAACAGCGTGCAAACTCCACACAGAAAGGACCTGGGACCAAACCTAGGATCTTCTTGCTGTGAGGCAGCAGCGCTAACCACTGCACCACCGTGCCACCTAATATATTAATGTATCAGCTTAATTATAAATACATACAAAACACTTAACCAATTCACATAATAAAATCTCCCCCCTTTACACACAATTGTTTTTAAACATTTGTTACACATCCCTGTGTTGGAATACTTTCCAGTGAAATACGGCCATATTTTAGACCATTTTAGCTTTTGGCGGTTTAACTGTATTTAAGGTAGCTATTGGCTAATGGCAGGCGTTCATAAGTAAGTTCTCATAAGTTAATTATAGCTTTAGTTTATTTTTAGAAACAATTGTGCAGTCCAGATTCCATTGTGTTTCGCTCTGGATGCCCACTGAGTAACCCGCCTGCAGCGTGACCATAAAAATGATAAATATTTCTAGGACTGGCTTGTGTTGTAGCAGTGTCCATCCATCCAAGGCACAGACTTAACTGCAACAACAGCCAGCAATTCAGTTCAATATTATTTGTATAGTGCGTTTTCACAACATTACATTGTCTCAAAGCGCTTTACAGCATCCCCACCCAAAGGCCCCAGTGAGTAAGCCAGAGGTGACAGTGGCATGGAAAAACTCCCTAGAAGGAAGAAACCTTAGGAGGAACCAGACTCAGAGGGGCAGCCCATCCTCCTGGCAGAGGAAAGTCAATTGATCAAGATGGCAAAGTCCCAATTCACATTTTCCCAGTCTTAACATTTGAGTTACAAAGCGAGAGGCATGGAGGTGATGACAGGCAAGTGGTGGAGCTGCTTCAGATGGCAGGACGAATAGTGGTACGGCAGCAGGGCATACAGGGAAGACGTCACAGGCAGAAGGGCGAGCAGGCCGGAAGGGTGTCACAGGCAGAAGGGCGAGCAGGCCGGAAGGGTGAGCAGGTAGTGGGGGCATCGCAGGCATCAGGGTAGGCAGGACATCTTGATAATTTGGGGTCTCCAGGCAGCACAGCCCAGGAGGAGTAGGGGAAATAACATGTAATAAAATGGGGAGACTAGAGGATGTGGCATCACTAGGCTATGGCTTGGATGAAGCTGTCTGCCCCACCAGCAGATACTGAGATCTTTCAGGAAAAGCTCCTCACACGCAATGCCTTTGCTGCCCCCTGCAGATCACGCCCATGAACTGCCAGCAGCTACTGGACACTGTCAGCAGGTCCTTACAGGGCAGTGGAAACCCAGAGCTTCCAGCAGAGATCCATAGTGAGCAGAACGCACACATCTTCCAAGACCTGTGTGCCTACGGCATGCAACAGCCGTGCATCTGGGAGCACCAGCCAATCACAGTGTGAGCGTGCCGTAACCTGCCAGAAGAGGGCAGGATGACTCAGGAGTTCCATACCAAGGCTGTTGTTCCTCAACCTGTAATTAAAGCTATTGATAAAACTAATATATTGTGAAAAGCTTAATACATAAAGTATATTCTAATTGCCAAAACGGTTGTGTATTGACCAGCTACTCATGTTACAATAAATGCTTTATTTTCTTTAGCGTGTTTGATGTAATTTTGAAGATTTCAGTGTTTAAATGCTTGATCGCCTCCATTTAACTTTACAGCCTGTGATTTTAATTCTGCTGTGAAATACCTTTTAGGAGGGCAGTCCTACAGGTATTGGACAATGAAACTGAAACACTGGCCAATAGTGTTTTAGGATTTGCACCTATATATGTGCAGCCTGGTGGCCAGTCTTCACTGATTGCACATTCCATCAGTATGAGCAGAGTGTAAAGGTTGAATTACCAAGGTAAAAGCACGGCTGTTAATAAAATATTGTAATCCACATAACATAATGGGAGACATATGAGAGTTAAAAACAACAAATTGTTGGAGCGTGTCTTGCTGGTGCATCTCTGACCAGGACAGCAAGTCTTTGTGCTGTGTGGAGTCACAGTGTCCAGGGTAATGTGGACATATCACCACAACAGACAGACCACATCCAACAGTAGTAACTATGGATGCAAAAGGAATTTGTCTGAAAGACATGTCCGGATACTAATCCAGATTGTATCCAAAAATCATAAAATCACACCTGCCCAACTCAGTCAAATGTGCACCTTGACTCTCCTGTTCCCACTGAAATTATTCATCAGGAGCTCCACAGGGTCAATATTCAATGCTGGGCTGCAATAGCCAAACCTTTGGTCACCTGTGCCAGTGTCAAATATCTGCTTCAGTGGTGCAAATCTTGGGCTGTAGACAATGTGAAATGTGTTGTGTGGTGAGTCCACCTTCCCTGTAGTTCCCACATCTAGGAGAGTTACGGTGTAGAGAAGCACCAAGGTGACCCCCATCCTGCACTCTGTGTACCCAGAGTGGATCACTGGTGGTTTGGGCTGGAATATCATGGCATTTCTCTAGGCCCACTACTCTAAATAGGCCAATCACTGCCAAGGACTATCAAACCATTCTGGAGGACCATGTTCATCCAGTAGTTCAAACATTGTTGCATCAGGAAGATAATGCACCAATTCACACAGCAGGACAGGTGACAGAGTGGTCTGATGAACATGAAGCTGAACATCTCCTATGGTCTGTATAGTCACCAAATCTGATTATGCTATTTAAGAAAATATTTACTTTTTCTTGTTCCTGGGCAGAAAGTGTTATTTCCCAATTGCTTATGCCTAAAGTAAATGGAAAAGACCTATTTTTCTCTTCAAACTTTGCTTTTGTGACCTGGGTAATGACATTTTCAAATGTACTCATTTTCAGAACATTCCAGGTAGATTCCATACTACGAAGCCCCTAGAGGGACAAAAAAAAAATCCTCCACAGTGTCATGTGAGCACCAGAAAGTTTCAAAGGATTTATTTACTTGCCAATGTCATTTTAGGGACTCCATACAGTGCTGAGTAGCTGATAGAGAATTTTTAGAACTTTCCATTGTAATCCACATAACATAATGG
>JAODJW010000019.1:7519795-7544982 GCA_026777045.1 Hyperopisus bebe
AGAGAGATCAACAGCTTCATGATATCAAGAATCAACAGAGAGATCAGCACCATCAAGAGCGTACAGAGAGATCAGCAACTTTAGGACATCAAGAGTCAACAGAGAGTTTAGCAGATTCAGGACATCAAGAACCTATAGAGAGATCAACAGCTTCATGATATCAAGAATCAACAGAGAGATCAGCACCATCAAGAGCGTACAGAGAGATCAGCAGCTTTAGGACATCAACAGTCTACAGAGAGATGAGCAACTTCAGGACATCACATGTAAATTGAGAGTAGTGTTACTGACAATACCTGCAGTCTACCTGGGATGGAGTCATTCCACTTCTGTTCAGTAGCTGTCCTGCAGATCTGATCAGCAGCCATACAACCTGTCATCTGAAGCTAAGCAGATTTGGGCCTGGCCAGTACTTACATGGGAGACCAACTAAGAAAGATGGGTTGCTGCTGGAAGAGGTGTTGGTGTGGCCAACTGGGTAGCCCACCTGAGGTCAGTGTGAATTCCAGTGCGGTGACGCAGACACCATGCTGTAAAAATGGTGCTGTCCTTCAGATGAGATGTAAAACTGAGGTCATGAACGATCCCTGGGCATCTTTTGAAAGAGCAGGGCTGGTACCCCAATTGGCCATCTCCTCCTAATCATCCCCTATATCTAACTGGTGAATTCTCTCCTGCCCCCTCACCACCTTAGCTACAGTGTGGTGAGCATACTGGTGCAGAATGGCTGTTATTGCATCATTCAGGTGGGGGCTACACATGGGTGGTGGTTATGTCTTCCTATTAGTTCTGTAAAGCACTTTAGGTGCTCGAAAAATGCTGTATAAATATAACTTTAATTTGTCAGCCTTTAATATAAAGACCCATTTACACAAATACATAGGATAAGGATAAAGATGATTGATTTGTATGGGGAACAATCTTTCCTTCTGTCCCTAATATTTTCAATGCATTTTATTACAAATGTATGTATCTACAGCTTGACCATCCTGATTGTGGCCACAGTGTCTTTGTAGATAACAAAGATATATGCCTCAGTTTAACTCCTGTAGCCTATTTGTAAACCAAATACAATGTGACCTTTTAAGCAGTTTGTTGTAATACAACATCTTTAAATAAACAAAAAGTATAAACCGCTCTTCTATGTTCAAGAAAGAAAGGGAAAAAATACTAAGCAGATAAGTGTGAACGCTAATCTCATTAGCTTCATCACAGTTTTCCTGTAGATATGACTACACTGCACGTATTCAGTTGAATGAAACCTTAAAACATAAGCTGTTTTCAGAGTGTCACTGCCCCCTAACAGATGACATCACCCTGACCTTTATTTCAGCCTAATAAATGACCCCAGGCCATTAAGAGTTTTTTATACTCAGCCAAGACCTGTATTATTCACCAGAGGTGGTAATTTCAGGTCCAGAAAGTACAAATCCAATCCAAGATTTTGTTTCAACTAACCAGATGAGTACTCTGCGACTGTGATTCTTTATGCTCAACTGGTTGGTTGAAAGTAAATCATGGTCTGGATTTTTACTTTCTGGACCGGAAATTGCCACCTCTGTTATTCACATACCTACGTTTAAATGTTTATGAAGCAGCACTGACACAGCGCTTTCGCTTCCTGCCACTGTGTTCTCCTTAGGGTTTGTGTGAGGTTCCACAAGAAGCACTAGCTTTCTCCCAGGCTTCAAAGATGGAGATCCCTTCCACGCTGTCCCTGCCTTTGCCTAGCACCACCTGAGATCGGTTCCTGGCTCCCTATGACCTTGATCTGGATAAATAGTTAAGGAGGATGGATGGGTGCAAGAAAACACCACTGAATCTCCATTTCCACTCAGCCTGTACAGGAACTGTACATACGGACTGAAAATGCCATCCCATCACCCTCAGATCAAGGATCTTACCGAAACGCTAGCAAAAGCTGCAAAAAATGGTGTGTAATAATGTTCACTGCTCAGTTAATACGACTGGAGCATGAAGACAAACCCAAGTATAGCACATTTGGTTAAGTACCCGGTCACACAAAAAAAATTAATTATCTTGCAATCCAGGTTTCCCGTCATTCCTGGAAACTCAGTCCAGCCGCACCAACGCCTCGCTGACTCCTTGACAGCACGTTAATGTTTGTAATGTGCTATTTGTCGCACTTTTACGTCACTTTGGACAAAAATGCCCGCTAAATAAATATATGTACATATATTAATCAGGTATGACCTTTACAGTGTAAATGTCATTTTCTGGCGAGGCAGTACCCGTTATTGCTCTGAGTTGAGCAGAACAGCAGGGGAGTGCCGGTAACATAATCTGAGCAGATTTTTTTTTAACAATAACAAAGTAACGGTGATACTGAAAATGAGGACATACGGATAAAAAAATAAGTGACGTAAGACAATGTCAAAATGTACAATTTGTCCATAATAGTCTCCATAATTATACATGCTGGACACTTCAACGTCTCCATTAGTGCAGACGTATACACCGAATACCATGGGGATGAAAGCCAACTTTTTGAGCCAAGTATTCATTTCCATCTGGGATCGGTACCGGAGCGCGTGACGATCCGGGGCAGTGCGCACTGCGGACTGGGGTGCGGCGATGCGGGGGGGGGGGGTGCGATAATATCCTGCTGAAAAATTCTGCGTTGTGAGACCCTACAGTGTTCAAGGGGCGATCTAACGTAATAACCGAGTAGCAACGCAGGAGGACGGCGCTCTGCACTACTCCCCCACCCCCGCCCTCCCCCAGAAGGACGCTGACAAACTGTTGCGCTTTCGGACACCGCGCTGATCCCGTGCGACTCGGCAGTGCGGGGGCGGTCATGTCTCCCCAGGTTACGTCTCCCCCGGTCATGTCTCAGTTATGATTTACTCGCTCATATCTTTCCTTATAGCAAAACCGACCACAGTCCGCTGCTGCGTCATACTTTCATTCCCTGCCGCTTTCTTGAACTTCATAGTCCAAATATTCAAATCAATTCCGTTTTTTTTGTACAGCGCATTTTCAACATTACCTTAAATACGCGCCTTATTGCCCTTAAGAATCACTTTACGTGATGTAAAAAACTCTTTCAACACCCTGTCATGTGGAATAAGAAGACTAAAGGATCAAAAAGAAAAAAAACGAAAATCAAATAGATAACAGACTACGTTAAAACATATAATAACAAAAAGGGATTTACACGACTTGGCTGGCAGTTAAGGATTCATTGGTATTCATTTGGTAGTCATTTTACCTTAGCGCCGATCTGATTGCCACATTGGCCGGCCTGAATATGAACGATTTCCCGCATCGTGCTCTGGGTCCTCGGCGTGTCCTGCGAAGCGGCACAGCTGGGTTTGTTGATACAGAGCGACGCGGGGTTTTATATGCAGCTGAGGCGGCTCTACTTCACTGCACAGCCGGTGCCCAGGGCATCGCAGCACCGCTGACCAATCAGGATCGAGGCGCAGCTGAGCAGCATCAGGACCGGGCAGGCAAAGCGGGGGAGGGGGGGGCGGTTAATTTACTGTTCAGATAGTTAGTTCATTTTATAGTAAGATAATACATTTTAGGACGACGCGGTTTACTTTTCTTTTGTTTACAAAAAGCCCTGTGTCATGAACAATTAATGCTCCCATAGGCATAATCAAAATGATCTGCTTTTGTCATTCTCTTGCATTATAGACAAAATATGTAATACAACACATTGGGCTTTTGCTAACTGCAAAACACTTTTCAACACTTTACACCCATTTGTAACAAACACCATTCATTGTAATACAGCGCTGGTTCCGAAACCAAGAGTTCCACAAAAAAGGCAACTTGAGACAAACTATACGTCCTGCTTTAAACTCATTTCAACTAGGCTGTAAGTACCATGCTCCCTAAGCCTTCAGCAAGGTAGTACAGTACAATCCCGTTATAGTGGAATCGCTTATAACGGAATATCGTCTATAACGGACAAGGTCCGCTGGTCCCAGTCGTGAGCCTTTACGCACATGCAGAAATAGCATCGGAAATAGCGGACTCACATATAACGGAATTTCGCTTATAACAGACAAGCAATTTGGTCCCCAGGGCGGCTTTTAGCCGTAGTTTTGTTCGGCTATAACGGACATGCAGGCTCCGCCTACAAGGCGCGTGGCGTGCGAGCGCAGATACGTAGTCGGGAATAGGCCTATTAATAGTCACGCATCTGGTCAGGTAAAATTGGATTACTACATGTACAATATAATAATATATACCATAAGTGTGTCTGCTGAGGTGTGGCATGAGTAAATGGTGTCCTGTAGTTGCATGAGTTCTGGGCATACAGCAACTCCGGAATATAACGGATTTTGGATATAACTGACTGTTCTGCCAGGTCCCTTGAAGACCGTTATAATGGGATTTTACTGTATAGGAGGTCCTGCTATTAGCTAATTGGTGGCCCTTGATTCTTTTAATCAGACGGGTCGTATTGTTATAGAGAACCCAAACATCTGAGCTATGAGACCTTTTCAGGGGATAGAGTAGATTCTGGTATTTCTGGCGCATTCCCCTGGCCCTGCATTGATCTGCTTGATTGGCACCAGACCAGGAAAGTGCTGTGACAGTAGCAGGATGTGGTCAAGAGGAAGCTGCTGTTTGGTAAGGGATAGTACCCCAGAGGGCAGCTGGACTGGATTTTTAAATCTGTTCCCAAAGGAGCATCTCTGGCGCAAAATGGCTAATAAAAATATATGACTCATAGAGTGTCTCTGGTAATGAAATAGTCATAGGGCAGAAAGTCTTCCAGTAAGACGCTCATTGATACATAAAAGTGCTAACACTTATTCTGATGTGGTGCTGGACTGTGGGACCGCCCTGATGAGTAGCCCACTAAGACGGGCCCCGAATGTGAGGGCCCGCAGTGAGCCGCCATCCTGCAAAGCACAAGGCTTTACTGGCATAGTGGAAGAAGATGCAAAACCCATATTTAGAGACTGGGCCCACAACCTTGCTTGTCTCCCTAAGCACCTTCTATTCACATCATAAAGGAAATATCTCCCTCTAGTGGTGATGTCATAATTTCAGTTTTATTCCATGGCATTTAACCACTCAAACCCATCATCATGACAAACGCTTCAACAGGAACACAGACACTGCCACTTGCATACAGTACACCTGAAATGGTGCTCTCTGGAGCCCCACTTGTCACCAGCAACCCCTTCACTTGGAGGTTTGATGGCAGGGAGGATGAACCTTCAAATGTGAAAGAATCCGCTGGCACAAAACATTTCATAGTTTCTAAGAGAAATAACGTTTACTGTTGGCTGAAACATATGTGAAGGCGAAGTCTGCAAAGACAACGACTGTGAAGGCATCATCGGTGAAGGCAACGTCTGTGAAGATACTGCCTGCAAGTCCAATACAACGCAGAATCACATTTTTATTTGTGCGGTTTTCAATTGCAGAGAAAAGCAATAAGCAAACTACAACGTGACATGAATTTAGAATTAGAATTTAGTGATTAATTGTCATTGTTGACACTCCACAGCACACGTTGCACAACAACGAAACGTGTTCTCTGCATTTAACCCATATGTGACATTGTGACATAGCAGGGGGCTAATTCAGCACCCGGGGAGCAGTGCTTGGGGGCGGTACCTTGCAAACGTTTTGTTAATCCATGCACTGTACAGGTCAAAACCTTGAATTCAATTCTAAAAATCTATATACATATTTGACAAATTATCATATAAAAACAGCAACATTTTTAAATTCGCTTACATTTGCTTTTCGTAGACTTTGTAGCCATGTTACTTACAGTGCCCCTCCGCATATTGTAATCCATCATATGTGTGCTGTGTGCATGCCTGGCTGCATGGTGGGTGTGGCTCACTACTCCTGATTAATGATGCCCAAAATGATGCTTCATGAAGCATTTGCTGTATTTTCTGACCCCACTAGATTGTGCTCTCTGCTCATAAAACAAGTCAAAGCATGCCCCAAAAGAAACCAAGGGCACCCTCTAGTGGGGTCCGAAAATACAGCAAATGGTTCATGAAGCGTCATTTTGGCCATCACTACTCCTGACTCTCAGCAATCGACAAGTGTGGCACATTGTTGAAGCCTTTACCAGGCAATTCTCATGAGACTCATGAGCCACAGGAGATGTTATTAATCAATCATTATTATTTAAAATGCATGTAATTACAATATTGGCCAATGGTATCACTATTAAAAAAATAATTTGGGTAAAATTACTAAGTTTTGGAGTCACATTCCACTGACCCTATTTTTTCCATTGGATCTGGACATCCTAAGGGCATCCCCAGAAAGGGGACGTGATGTGGCTGTCCTCTGAACAACCTAATGGAACATTACCAAGAAATACTTTACAGTTAAAATTCTACATTTTGAAATGCTATTCTGCAACCTGTCATAATAATCCATTTTTGAAGTTTTATTTTTCACAGTAAAAAGATATGCAGAAATTGACATTTTGGTATCATTGTGGGTACATTAATGTTGCTTGTACATTGGGGATATTCCTGAGTCCATTTCTTTACCTTAAATTAAACTGAAAAGAACATTTACCTACAGCTACGGTACAACTCGTAGGCCCCAAAGAGCCCCAGTGACCAGCAAAGATACCAATTGGTACTCTTGCTGTTTATTTACTACAGCTCTCCTTTCAACACCGTTGTGCCTTCAACACTCTTGTTAAAGATGTGTCTTTGGTTTACACAGTTCCATCTGAGAGTAGGTGTATGATTTCTTAACTAACTTTCGGTTCAATCTTTTTAAATTTCATCTCATCTGGTCATAGCTTTGCCACTCGCTCAGACTACTCCCCCTGTATGCACATGCAAGTGGGGAATGGGGCCGGGGGGGGGGGTGGGTAACAAGTGCCATTACCAGAATTCCTCTTACCATTAAATGTTAATCTAGTATTCAGACGGATTTCAGCTTTTAACATCCCAGCAGATAGAGCAGCTCTAGTTCAATACCTTCACTGAAAGGCACAGCAGTTGGAACCCTTCGTGGACCTGAAGTCTCCAGTGTTTGGCACAGTGCAGAGGTAAGCAGTGATGTACAAAATAAGTTTCATGAACCATTAGCTGTATTTTCTGTCTCCATTTCATGGTGTCATCTGCTCATAAAAAAAGACTCGAAGTATGACCCAAAGCAAACCAATAGCACCATCTAGTGGGGTTAAAAAATACAGCAAATGGTTCATGAAGCTTCATTTGCCCATCACTACAGGTCAGCTCATGGACACAACCCAGTGAACCGGTGCCCCCTAGTGGGTATGCTTTGTTTCCTTCTCATTTAAAAGCCCACAAAGACACAGCAACTCATTTATTTTATTTTGCATGTCGTATATACACGTTAGGAGGCGGATTTACACTAAAACTTATTCCCACATTAGCGTCTTAGAAAACTGTACACAAATTTAGTTCTGCTCCCCCTTGCAGTTTAAAAGAAAGGACTTTGGCAGACACCAGCGGGGAGGGGCTTTGCTTGCCCTGCTCAAGCCGCTCCTTGGGTCCAGTGCTGATTACACTAGGGGCTCCTTGCCAAAGCGAACGCCACCCACAGGATACAAAAAGGAAAACCTTTTAGTCTCATATCAGACAAATAAATAGGCACAGTGTCCGGTTTTGTACATGAAGAGGATCAGATGGAGGGGACAAGTCCTGCCGAGGTCAGAAGGTGCTCTGCAGCAAACAGTGGCAGCCACAGCCTGTTGGACACACCTCCTGTGTGCGGAACCACTCCATCATGTGGCTGGTGTGTCCGCCGTGGCCACAGCTCAGGCAGAAGGTGGAAGAGCCGCGCACGGCCACGTGGCAGATGGCGCACTGGAAGGTGAGATGCTTGCACACTGCACACTGTGTGCCTCGGACCTCACTGCGGCAATACCAGCAGTACACCCCAAACTCTGTGGACAGAGGGTGCTATGTTACCCCACTGCAGCAATAAGGGGGGTCTTTTACACCACATCACTAGAGTGTATGACATTTAGAGCGAAGACCTGCTGGGGCAGATTCCACCTTCTCACTCACCGATTCCCTTATGTGGTTCTGGAGGACAGGAGCTAAATTTCAGGACCTCAGCACGCTTCTCCTGGAGTCCCCAGCGGTATAAAATCTCACCGTAGCACTTCTTAAAGTCATCGAACTGCATGATTTTTGTGGGATCTAGAAGCCTGGAAGGACCAAGTTCAGAGAAGGAGATGGACTCATAGTGCAGTGTGGTACCCAGCCACAAGGTGTCAAGCCATAAGGTGGCCTCTTACCTCTGATTCATCTCATGCTGCTCCTTCTCTCGCTCGCGTGGGTCAGTGTAGCCTTGGTTACTATAGCGATAATCATCGGGGGAAGACTCTCCCCAGGGGACAGTGTGCTCAGGGTCCCGAACCACTAAAAAAGACATGGGTTTCACCTGGATACCTGGGCACCAAACTGGAGAAGACCTTAAATCACTGCATCACCAGGTGTGTCTAGCTCCGCTTCCCATCCCATCCCATAAATCTGAGGAGTGGGTAGAAAAGTGAACCAAATGGCGACTCCACACCCTCAGAACTAAACAGCGGCGACTCGTTCTCTGAAGCAAATGGTTACTCCATGCTATCGGGATCCAAATGGAGACTACATACCATGGAACCTGGAATCCAAACAGCACCTCTTGGAATCAAACATGGACTCCGTACATTTGGGACCAAACAGCGACTGCATGCTCTCGGAACCAAACACCTACACTATGCTTTCGGAACCAAATGGAGCATGGGATCCAAACGATGACTTTGTGCTCTCTGAAGCAAAAAGCATATTTCATATATTTTTTAATTTCTATTGTTATTTTTATATATTCTACTATACTCTTATCATGCACAGCTGCTCGGAGTGACCAGGGTTACATTTCACTACATGTTGTATGTGAGGGCGATGGTGGTGCAGGAGGTAGTACTACCGTTCAGCAACCTTGAGCAAGACACTGAACCCCGAATTACTCCCGGTGAGCTGGTTGGCGCCTTGCGTGGTAGCCTCCGCCACCGGTGTATGAGTGTTGTGTATGAATGGGTGAATGCGAGGCATAACTTGTAAAGCGCTTTGGAAAAAAGCGCTATACAAATGCAGTCCATTTACATGACAAATGTCTTGAATTGAATCTTGAATCAACTACACACTCTTGGAATCTGAGCTCTCGGTGACTCCACTATCTCAGAACCAAACTGCGACTGCACATTCTCAGAATCTGTGATGCTCTAGGAACTGAACAGCAACTGGAAACATTCATAACTGGGAATCCAATTGGCGACTACATGCTCTCGGAACCTGGGATTCAAATGCGGACTCCACGGTCCCGGAAGGAAATGGCGACTCCACACTCTCAGAACTTGGAATCCAAATGGCAACTACCCACTCTTGGGATCAAACAGCAGCTCCACTTTCACGGAACCTAGAATCCAAATGGCAACTCCATACTTTCTGAACCCAGGATCCAAATAGGGGCTACACGCTCACAGAACTCAGGATCCAAACAGCAAAGCTATGCTGTCAGAAGCCTCCCTTGCCTCCTCTTACCCACATTCCAGGCGGTGCCGCTGCTCCCAGAGTCCGAAGTACAGGAACCGGCACCAGATGTGACAGATCCAGAAGTGTAGCTTGGCTGTAGGAGACCAGTGGGACATCCCTTAGGACCATGTTTTGAAGCAGCCTGTGGTACCAGGTCAGTCTCACCCCAGTTATATCCCCCATGTTCATGATTAGGATACCCAAAACCAAGGTCACCATCAGACTGACCCCAATCATTTCTCATGTCACAAAACTAAGCATGTTCCAGAGCAGAACTCATGAAGGTTCAGTTGTGCACAGAAAGCTACTCCGTCCTGCCTTCTTTAAAAGATGTTCCTTGTTAATGACCCAGTGTAGAATCACATTTCTGATGGAGAAGCACAGGGCCAAAACAGAACTCACGTATCGTGAATGGGCTATGGCGAATGCCGGGGGCCGAAGAGTATGGTGCCCGAAGAGAGAGAGACAGTCCTGGGGGCAGCACTGAGCCTCAAAAACACTGCACAGCATGGCCAGCGTCTGAATGTCACTCATCTTGCTGTAATAGTCCAGCCTGCACAGCAATAGGAGGGGTGAGAGGATAGACACACAGATAGACAGGCAGGTAGGTAGGCATATAGAGAAACAGGCAGACAGGCAGGCACAGACAGACAGACAGGCAGGTAGGTAGGCATACAGAGAGAGAGAGAAACAGACAAACAGGCAGGCAGACAGACAGACAGGCACAGACAGACAGACAGGCAGGTAGGTAGGCATACAGAGAGAGAGAGACAGGCAGACAGATACAACGTGACAGACAGACAGGCTGTTAGGCAGGCATACAGAGAGAAAGACAGGCAGGCAGACAGACAGGCACAGACAGACAGGCAGTTAGGCAGGCATACAGAGAGAGAGAAAGACAGGCAGGCAGACAGACAGGCACAGACAGACAGGCAGGCATACAGAGAGAGAGACAGGCAGGCAGGCAGACAGACAGACAGATACAACGTGACAGACAGACAGGCAGTTAGGCAGGCATACAGAGTGAGAGAGAGAAACAGAGACAGGCAGGCAGACAGACAGACAGGCACAGACAGACACAACGTGACAGACAGACAGTTAGGTAGGCAGACAGGCAGAGAGTGACAGTGAGAGAAGTACGGGCATGCAGACAGGCAAGGCGACAGGCTGATTGACAGGTAAGGAGGCAGACAAACAGGCAAGCTAACAGACAGACAAATACAGACAGACACACAAGAAAGCAGGCAGTAGCACTTCACGATATCACTGCAATATAATTGCAATTATAGGACACATGCAATAATCACCAGGAGGTCGCCAGGGTGTAAACATTTCAGCCAATGGTGGCTTTTCAGTGCTATATGGATGTTTACTTACGCCCACAGTTTAGTAAGCAGATTATTAGTACATCTATAGTATTAATGAGAAGCGTATTGTGACGCCCAAAACTTTGTATAAAAATTTGTATACATTTGGCGTATCCTTATGTTTATTAAATTCATTTAGTGGAGCACTTCACATGCTACTCTTTTGGTAAATCATGGAAGCGATTTATCAGCACTGAAGTGGCGGTGAAGAAAGGGACAGCGTGACAACCACAGCATCTGGATACACAAGGTAAAAAGTAAATGGTGGTGTGGTGATACTTTTTGAAGTTTAAAGTCTGACACGTTTAGTAAACATGAGGATACACCAAACTTATTCCAATTACTACACAGTACGCTTCTCATTAATATTTCAGGCTAATACTAATCTGTATATAATACTATACTCTATACTGTGGGTCTAAGTAAACGTCCATAAAGTACTGAAAAGCCGGCGTCCAGGCAAATGTTTAGGCTCGTCATCGGAAGCTCTGGTGATGAATGCGCAGGTGCCAAATAATCGTGAGCAGGCAAGCAAGCAAGCAGACAGACGGACACACAGACAAGTAAGCAAGCAGACAGACGGACGGATGGACGGACGGACACACAGACAAGCAGGCAGACAGACAGATACTTTAATCCAAGGATGTTGCAGATGCATGGATGCGAGTGTTTGAGCGCAGCCCCATGCAGCCACTCACAGTGTCTCCAGCAGCAGACGCCCAAAGGGATGCTGGGCCCATGGGGCCCCCGCATCTGGCTCCGCGTTTGGGCTGAGGCCCCCACTGGTCGCGGCGGATGCCAGTGCCCACACCTGTGTGCACAGAATCATGGATGAAGTAGGACTCCCGTAATCAGGTACCACACGGGCACCGTATGGGCATCCGCGGTGACCTGATCGCGGCGCCCTTCCGGCAGCTACCTTAGCGAGGTCCCTGCGGCCCACGGCCAGGGCTGCGGTGGCGTTCCGCTGACACGTGTCCTGGATGTCGTTCACGTTGAGGCTGCAGGGTGACAGAAAGGCAGACTGAACAATGAGAAGAGGCTGCAGGGCCACGAAGGGGGCAGGTCGACTGCTACAGGTGTATCGGCTCGGAGCTCCCGGCCCCCCGGTCACACGCACACGTAGGTCTCTCCCAGGGCCTTGTGCACGGGCAGCAGGCTGGAGATCTCCTGGATGATGACTTTGCCGGCCAACTTGACGGGACGGCTGCCGGCCTCCGTTCCTTCACGCTTGTTTTTCCAGCGGCGTGATTTCTAGGGAACAACATGAAGGTCAAGTCCCATCCCTGAGTGTTATTTTAACAGTGACAGTGTTATCCTTTTATTAACCCAAGAAACATCAGAATCTGGCCTTTCTCCTTTGATCATTCAGAGCAGCAAAGTTTATTTAAAGCAGTTTTAAAGGACTGTAGACTAACACCTAAATTAGTATTTCCCAACCCGGTCCTCGGGTACCCAGAGACGCTCCACATTTTTGCTCCCTCCCAGATTCCTACTGACAAAAACTTGGACTCTCTGTGGGTCCCCAAGGGCTGGATTGGGAAAATTGATCTAAATGAAACTTGAAGTCACAGGCCTGAATGCTTATGCAAGGCATTATATGCAGAATGGCTCAAACTCTCCCTCAGTTGCTCGTCCTATGGTCCCCCCCCCGCCCCGCAGTGCTTACCCGCTCCTTGTAGTAGAAGGAGGAGATGGAGACTTGCTCCTTTTCGCTCCGGGTGGGGCTGCCACTGTAGAGCCGCAGTGAGCTCTGAGACTCGCTGCGGATCTTCATGGGGGTGAGTACGCCGCTGTGGTAGGCGGACAACGCCGACAGGGACCTGGGGGGGGGGCAGCGTCACGATAAGCCAATTCTAAGCTCCCACTTGGCACGTGGTCGGCCACGCCCCCCCGGAAGGCGCCTAGCTACCTGGGTGTGGGCTCCGTAGGCGACACTGAGCGATGCATGGTCACCGGCCTCGTGAAGAATACCAGAGAGCCTGCACAGAGACAACCATGACCACCACGTCTCGTAAAGAATGAGGTCACTTCCTCCCGCCGCCATCTACAGAGGGCACTCACCCGTGCCACAGAAGCGCGCCCCTGACGTTCGCGGAAAGGGGATGTTGGCGTCCTGGTAGGAGCCGTACGAGTAGGTGGAGAAGGCTTGCAGGGAGGGGGGTGTTACTGGCACGTAGGAACTGCTGGCGTTGCCTTCCTCCTGGGCCTGAAACACACACACACACACACACACACACACACACACACACACACACACATTAGTTACTATATATTTATGGGGACTCTCCGTTCGTTTCTATAGGGATAACCCTAATCCCAGCTATGACGACCTTAACCCCTACCCAGCCCTAACCTTAACCATAAGTAAAAAAAGAAACAAAATGCCAAAAGTCTTGTATTTTAGGTGTTTAGATTGCAGTCACTGATTTTTATGAAATTGAGAACTGAGTTTCCCATTGTGGGGACTGAAAAAATATCCCCACAAGGTCAAAATAACAGGTTTTTAATCAAAAAGTAATATATACAAGCCCGCCACTCTCCCTCTCTCATACACACACACACACACACACACACACACACACAAGGAGCACAGCTGCTGGTGCTATGAGGAGGTGTGTATGCAGAGGAGGAAGGAGGGAGATCATCTCACTATGCAGGTCTCCAGGCAGGACACCAGTTTCCTTAAACATGGTTCCAAGCAATTCTGATTCCTCTTCACCTTCTGCAAGGAGGTGTCAGTGAGGATCTGCAAAGGACAAACACGACTGAGAGCAGACAGACACTCAGGGGGAAAACTGGTCACGATACTGCTGCTCTTCTCTCACCATGGCACCTCAAATCCGTCTCGAGTCCTCCTGCATTATCATGTATCTGTGAACATGCAAGTCTGCAGACAGTCACACGCGGCAGAGTCAGCGACAGCCAGAAAGTCTCAGGGAGCCCAGTTAGCTGCCCTGGGGGTGTGTGGGAGGAGCCACTGACACCATGAGGGGCCCGTCACACCTCTGTCACCATCAGCAAGGTTCTACAGGACCAGTGATGCCCACACTTACAGTCTGGGGCCATCAGCAGGCAGAAGCAGGCACTGAAATAACCTGATGGCGTCATGTTTCACATCGTACAGTCCTGGGGCATTTTTTGTTTTTGCAACTAGTCATTAATAACGTTAAACTGCAGTCCTTAGATTTTTTTTTATGTATGTTAAGTATATATTTCTATTTTGCAGTAATTATATTTTACTTTATGCTTCTAACTAACATTACACCACTGATATATTATCATTCTTGTCAGTAACATTGTTTTTTTTTTTTTTCTAACTGTATCATCCCAGGTTTACCGAATTTACTGGAATGGAATAGTGTGGAATGCCTTTATTGTCATTGCACTCAACAAGTACAATGACAATAAAGACATTCCATTGCATTCCAGTCCATAATCGCTTGATCATTATAACCGTCTCGCACATCAAGACGCCCGTCACAGGGCTCTCCGAGTGTCAGTGAGGCCTTTACCTTCTGGATTTTTATCTTCATGGAGGGATGGATGGTGGTGGGACTGACAAACTGGAAGGTGGGGGCGGCATTGTTGGGGTACTGTGCCGGGAACTTGACCACCAGGCGCACGCGGTTGGAGCCGCAGCGAGCGGTCACGAAGCAGCTCCGGTTTACGGCGTCCATCTAGGGACACGGACACGGGCTGGCGGTGAGCGAGAGGCGGAGCTTAGCCCCTCGCCTCGCGATTCAGGCTCAGCCGAGGGGCAGCCTACCTCCACGTTGACGTTCCGGATCTGCAGGTTGACTAGGGAGAACTCCTGCTGCAGGGTCTGAGGAACACCAGGAGGCTCCTGCTTGCTGCTGGGCTGCAGCTCGGGCTGCAGACTATCCCGCTGATCTGGGATCAGAGCCAGCACATGCTCAGCGTGCCGCATACTGAAGCTGCAAGGCCCGCTTCTGCTGAGGGAGCCGGGTTGGGCTCGGCCGCTCGATCGGGTCAGGAACCCCATTCAGACCCGCTTTAGGCCAGGCGTTCATTCCTACTTAAATTCAATATAGGAGCTGAAAATGCTGGCATCTCCCAAAACAAACTGGCATTCAGGAAGCTTCCATGGCCCTACCTACTACTGCTGACTTGCTTTTACTGGAGAATCAAGCAGCATTTCCCCATGGGCAGACATTTCAGGTCCAGAAAGTAAAAATCCAAGCCAGAATTTTGTTTCAACCAACCAGTTTTACTCTGTGACTGACTGTTTATACTCAACTGGTTGGTTGAAACAAAATTCTGGTCTGGATTTTTACTTTCTGGACCTGAAATGTCCACCTCATGGGCAAACAGAACCGTCCATACCAAGATGAATGCATACATTTAGTATCTCAGCTTTTAAAGAAGAAATAATGAGTAATAACTACATGCACAGAGTATAGACATATCCTGCAGAGAAAGCCAGGGGTCACATGACTTCTTGTACTTCTGGAAACTCCCTCTGGTGGCCGACACTCACAGTCGTGCTCCTCCGTGGAGTTTTCGGGGCTCTGCTGTGACTCTGGGAGCTGAGGCTGCAGGCTCTTCTCCGCATCTGGGGTCAGCAACATGCCCTCCATCAGCTCGTCCACACTGTCCATGACGTCATTGGAGCAGAGCTTCAGAAGACACCAGCAGGCCCATTAGTGTGGAGGAAGCCGGACCGTACCCTGACCCGACCCGACCCCAGAGGTAAGACCGCTGCCAAACAGATCTGCTCCGAGCCTCTTGCCTTCTGCAGCTGCTGATCCACGCGCCACATCCTCAGCGTCTGATCCCGGGACCAGGTCACCAGCTGGTAATCCTTGGACCCTGACTCACGAAACAAAGCACGTGAGGACGGAGTATAACGGAAGCCTCTGTGCCAACGCACGGACGGAGTTCAGGGCAACACCCACCCTCCTTCTGGCGCCGCCACTGGAATTCGAGCACGACATCATCGTGGCCGACAAAGGCGTGAACCGGGCTGTTCAGCTCCAAGGCGCTCCACAGCAGCAGGCTGTTCTCCCGGCGCAGTTGGGGCACCATGACCGTCACCAGGCCGTTGGAGAAGGGCTATGAAGAAACGAGGCATGACGCTGCCTCACACACGCTGGCACACGCACTTTGAGGAGACGAGGCAGGGTGCTGCCTCAACGCACATGCATGAGCATTGTGGGGAGAGAAGGCATGGTACTGCCTCATACACAGGCAAACGCACTGGGGAGTCGAGGCAGGGTGCTGCCTCATACACAGGCAAACGCACTGGGGAGTCGAGGCACACACTGCAGGGACTCGAGCTAACTGCCAGGGCCACACTCACCGTGTACCGGGCCTTCCAGACCGGCATCTGGCAGGACAGGATGTTGAGGTATTTTCGTGGCTGTCTGTAATCCCAGAACTAAACGGACACAACAGAAAGTGGGAATGTCAACACCGGAGAGCCCAGCTGCTTGCGATTCCTCGGGGACAGAGAGCCAGCGACTGCCTCTCACCCGTACAGAGTTGTCCTGGCTGGAGGTGGCCAAGACGTACTCGCTGTCAGGATGCCAGTCCAGTCCGTGGATCTTGGAGAGGTGAGCAGCAACGTACTCCACAGCCGTGTTGGGTTTCTGCTGGGCGAATGGGAGGGCTGCGTTACAGCCGGCTCAGCCCAATGTGGAGGTCCCCTTCCCAAAGGCCCACGTTACCCTTTTGTCCCAGATTCGGACATCGCCGTCGTGACTGGAGGCCAGGCAGAAGGGGTTCCGCTTATTCCACTTCACCTGGGAGGCCCCCGCTGCAGACAAGATGTGGGGAAGCGGCCACAGATCAAGGCACAAGCAGAGCCCAAACATGCAGGCGGAAGCAAATGACCACCCACATCAGACAGACAAAATCACCTGTGACAGACAGACAGACAGACAGACAGACAGGACGAATGCACTCACCTACAGCAGACAGCGCTACTGTAGGCTTTCGGGTGTCTCTGTAAAAAGTAACAAGAAATTACTCCTCTGCCTCATAATGTGAACAGGGTTTCCAATTGTCCTGGAAAGCCTGGAAAATAGTCAACCAATTTTCCAGTAATATAAAACAAATGGAAATTGAGAGAAAAAGTAAAATGTCCTGGAAAAACTTGCAGTGCACTGGAAAAATAATTCAGCAAATGAGTAATATTGCCATATGAAGTTTTGATGAAACCCTAGTGAAGCTTCTAGTGGAAGTTCAGGCTTGAATAGATCAAGAATATCCTAGTAGCACCAGCAGGAGGGAATCTCAATACCGGCAGGATCTCGGTGACCACAGGAGTGCATCTCAATACTGGCAGGATAGCGCCTTGTCAGGCGTAGTGCATCTCGATAACCACAGGAGGGCGCCCCGTTTACACGTCCTGCCAAATGCAGCTTTGTCATAAAACATTTTGATTTATTCTTCAGCAGTTGGTGATGCACAGATCTGGAATAATGTTTTCTTGTTGGAGAGGCCATAATATTGACCTATCATTCGTCATTCACAGCACTGTATCCAGCTTACCCCTGAACTCCTGCTCTGTATATTCCATCCCATGTTTCAAAAATGATTTTCTCATTGCAGAGAAGAAAATCCACGTATGTGCTAGATGCCCTAAAGGCTGCGATTCAAAGACGGTATGGATACCAGGTGTTCTCCAGAGAATCTTGACATCTTCCTTACTTCAGAAGCACACCAAGGGGCGCCTCGTCCAGACTTCAATCATTACTCATTCTGATGAGTGCCCAAAGAGTTTCTTGCATGTGGTTTGAAATATTGTCACCAATATGGCATCTCTGCCGTGAGCTCACTACTATGGGTGACTCTTACAGGAGATCTCACTGTACCCACTGTATGGGAAACCAATTGAAACTGCCCACTGAATACTAAATAAAACTGCATTTTCAAATGTTATTTCCAACATAGAAGCACAATTTAAATATGTAAAAACTTTTTCATTGTACTGGTTTTGCGGACTATAGTTTATCATCATTATATTGTATAATAAATCAAACTTCAGCCTTACCTGGTGTCCCAGATATAGATAAAAGCATCCACAGAGCTGGTAACAAGAAACTCTGGATCAAACCAGGACCAGTCAAGGTCGCTGTCAAAAGCCAGGAAAAAAGAAGTAAAAGGATGAGGGAGTGTCCACCAGCCTTCAACACCCAGTTATGTATTATAATGGTTCTAATAAAATCTAATAAAAAGAGGCAGGCAGGCATTGGACAGTCTAATAAAGAGGCAGGCAGGCACCATCCTCCAGCAGTGCAGCTGCTCTACCTGATAACACGCGTGTGACCCAGTAGAGAAGTGTGGATTTCCCCAGCACCGTCCTGCCACTTGTATAGATCGACACGCTGGTTATTCTAGGGAAACAGCAGGAGAAGGTGAGGAATAGCGGTTTGGGTCCATCCCGTCACGGTGGATTTCTCCGACACTAACCGAGGCAGCAAAGAGGTGGGCCTCAGCCTCGTGCGGATTCCACTGCACCGTCCCCACATCCCACTTGCACTGCCGCGATATCTTCCTTAAGGGCTCGGAAGGGCTTTCCAGATTAAACACATACAGGAAGCGTCGTCTGGAAAACAATCAAGTCCATGAGAAAAAAGGGAACAGTGTGTGCAGTCAATTCAGTGCCACACTAGCAAAATCAAATCAAAGCTTTTTATATAGAAAATAAAAGTTACAAACATTGCATAGATGTGCATAAGTGCAGATGGGTACCATAACTTGGTAAATGTGACTCCTTAATAAATGATGGTCAGTGATATCACTTTGGTGCGACAGCTAGTGAAAGTTGATTTTAGGGGCAGGGGATCTCACAGCATAGTGTAAATGATTGATCACTGTGCAAATGACAATAAACTCTCTAAAATCTCACCCTGACAGCACAGCATGGCGTCCCAGGCAGTCCACGGACATGGCAGTAGCCTGAAACACAACAAGAGAACAACAACATCTTATGTAATGGGGAAGAGTCGCCACCCAAATACAGGATCCGCCGGCAACGCTCAATGCAATTAGTCTGTACGTCAGGCGTGTAGGAACATCAGGAAATATGAAAGAGAGCTGCAGAATTGACTCATACATGATATGTATTGTATGACATGACCCCTGCATTCCAAGTAAACACTTTCAGACACCGTAGGAGGGAGTCACGAGGAGGACTGCGACCGATCAGCCGTTTATTCCAGCAGCTACCTCCCATTAAAGTGAAGGTCTGACCACGGCTGAAACGCCGCCAACTACCTGTGAGTCTCTCAACTCCACCACAGCATTCTCGCTGCTCCAGCGCGCCGCCATGTTCAAGCCGGAGCCAGCGCAAAAGCGCTGTGACGCCAAAGACGTGCGCCGACGAAGCGACGTCAAAACCAAACGCCGTGGTTGCGCGCTCCCGGCACGCCGCCGAGCCACAACAACGATACTGGAGCATCTGAGTGCCTGGGTGCTTGTTGCGCTACCGCGTGCAGTGGCGTACAGTGACTTGAACATTTCTACTAGCTATTGTTAATAAACTCAGACCGAGCCATATAAAGCTAACGCAGTTCTAATAGTTTCATTTTGTTTTGTATGCTTGTAATGTGCTTGATAAATAGAATGTATTATATGTGTGTAACAGCGGCATCGAAGCGTAATACAAGACATCAGATTGCACTCATGTTCAGGTCATTAGTCTTTATTTCAGAAACGGAGTCTTTATAATAATCTCTTAGATAAAAATCATTATACAGAATAATATCCAATTTGTGAGAATTTTTGTGAAAGTCTGAAGTATTTGATCAAAAGCAGCTTGCCTATCTTTGCCGACTTAATGGTTTGTGTAATATAATCATGGGCCTTTTATAGTGATACTATAGGAGCGTCACGGGAGGCTGCTGCTCAGCAGCGAGGTTTGATGCTCTCCGTGCCTCTGGGGGTGACGAGCCTCTTGAGGACGAGGAGCTGCAGGTATGCAGCCGTGATGATGAGGGCGCTCTGGGCGGCAGACCACCAGCTCACGTAGCTGGCGTTGGATAGGAGCAGGTAGTAGTCTGCCCCTTTCGTCATGCGCCCGAAGTTATAGTGCCGCCACATCTGCCATATGTTACCCTGCAGCTTTTTAGAACTACTCTAAAAAGAAAGAGTAATTTGCGGTTATTTTCAGTAAATAGATTTAACGGCAAGTAATGGTCATCCATAAACTTTACAGTAATTAAGTACGTAGTGCTATAAACTGCCTGTGCGAGTGTAGAAGAGAATAAGTTGTGCATTTAAATAACCAAAATATGTCGTAATATCCAGGCATTTGCAGTGCTACCTCAATCTGGGACAGGGTGTCTGTGATGTTCCCTCCGCCATCCTCCGTCTTTGTCATGTCCCCTGCACCTTTGTAGTAAACTCCGAAGTTCAGGAAGACCTGCATGCTGCCAAAACTATTGTGGGCGTTGGTGAGACACATCTGGTAAAATCCTAGAGTTAAGAAATTGCACATAAAAATTAGATATCGCAAAATATGTACTCCACGTAAATTATATGACATATGTTTGTGAACTAGCCAAACTGCGCATTGTAAATGTTTAGACATAAGCTATATAATCACACTGAATTGTTTGGTGTGCCGGAGGACGAAATAATTCAGACAATAAGATAAAATCACATCAGGCTGTCAAACTGCTTTTGGCCAATAGGGGGAGAAAAAGTGATTAAATGCCCCACGGCATCCAGTCGTTTTGGATAAGGAACCACATTCATAAATAATATGAACGGGAAGTTAAATGCTGATGTTCTAATTATTACAGGCGATTTTTAAAGAAAGCATATTTTCACATGTGAGTTAATTAAAAGTGTTTTACATCA
The DNA here is from genome assembly GCA_026777045.1 of Hyperopisus bebe. NCBI lineage: Eukaryota > Metazoa > Chordata > Actinopteri > Osteoglossiformes > Mormyridae > Hyperopisus > Hyperopisus bebe. Next base: position 7,540,518 of record JAODJW010000019.1, read on the forward strand.
AAGAAAAGCCAAAGCCTCTTCACCACTTGTGGCTTGAACTTTAGCCAACATCTACCTTGACCTAAGGAACCTACCAGGTTTGTGTCCCTTAAAGATATGCATTTTTCGGAAATGTAAACTTTATTAACTTAAACTGTTCTTTATAATTGCTGTGGTGTTATTACCTGTTTCTTGAGTCTGGAAGTTAATTTGGCCAACGGCATCATTTGAGGAAGTCTCCAAAAAACCCTGAGGTGTCAGGACCCTGACTGACAGGCATCTGTCATTGGCCAAACCGCTGAGTTTCTGTACCTGTGCAGAAAAGAGAACCACCGTCAGCATGGCATCTACTTCAGAACATTCACTGCAAATGTAGTAAAGTTATCAAGGTCATTAATCTCAATTGAAGACATCAGACAACACATATTAAAGTCCTTTACGTCTCTATTTTGTATCATAACAGAATTTATAGTCAGCAGTTTTTAAATAGCTATTGGTCCAGCCTTTGAGATAAATTATTCACAAATAAGAGTATGATTCTCTAAATAGGAAAGACATTGGCTACTGTCTGACATCTGGCAGTCACACAGGGCAATACCAGCTCATCAGGTCTCCAGCATATTTGGACTTACATGAGACCAAATTATTTACATGCAGGAGCACTGAGGTTTCAAACAGATTGGGAGCTGATGGCTAAGGAAACATCTCACCAAGACGTTTATCATTAATCCCGGTGCCAAAATATCCAGCCCCGCAAATGTCTGTTATGCAGCTACACTGAAATAAAACGTAATACCAAAGGTAATCTGGATTTTTAAATGATATGTTGACACTAAGAAGAAGAACATATGTTAGTGTATAAGAATCTTTTCATCATGAGACTTCTGGCCACTTGGGGTGGTAATGGGGGTGTTCAAGTAAGCCTGGTACCTGAGGAAGGTGGAGATAAGGTATCACTTCACCTGAAAGAGGCAGGTGATAAGACCAAGGAGAAGCAGGGCTCCAGGTTACATACTTATTGTAAAAAGCTACCAGAATGTAATGTTAGTTTTTCAGAGCTTAGTGAAGCTCCCTAAATCCTGTCATTGAATGCTTAGATGCCAAATATGATCTCACGCTGTCAAATATTCAGTACTCTACACTGTCATATATCACTCAATACTCTACACTGTCATCCTGTTCTTATTAAAATCACAGAGACGGATGACTGCACATCGCGTCACACGTGTGTGAAACCTTTGGCTGATTACCTGACGTACCAAAACGCCTTTCTTCCTAACTTGAAAGCATCCCAGGCGGCCCAGTCTCTGCCTCATCTTCCGGCACAGCTGGGCCGCCGGTGTCCTGCCCCCACACCCGCCTGTACTCACCATGTATGTCAGGTAGAAGCGGCCGCTCTCTTGAGCAAAGTGCCAGTAGCACTGCAGCCCCGAGCCGGGCAGCATGATGGTGAAGTCGTAGTGATTGGATGCCCAAAACGTGCCCCGTTCCCCTCCGTCAGCAAGCGGTTCTGTTTTTTGCCCCCCATCACCCCGTCTAAGCAGCAGCAGCAACAGGGAGCAGCAGAGCCAAACATGCATGACCTGCGTTCACGCTCACACTCACACACACGCTGTGGTGCGGCTCAGCGGCTGCTATCTGATGGATTTAATGATTAACTCCTCCTGCATTACACCGGTGCTTTGTTAACTTTAAGGTGCGTTCAGCGACTGACACAGGATCCAACAACAGGAATCCAACTTCCGAGGTGTTTGTACCTCATCACTAAAAGAAAGGTCTTCTGCACCACTGAAAATGTGTTTTATAGCTGTGCTACAAAGCTTGTAGAATAACATGGGCATTATGTAACACATTCATTTATCTGACACTTTTACAATTTATGTGTGTACCATGGGATTTGAACTGATGACCTACAGGAACCCTTAAAATACAAACCTCCTTCTTTTACAGTTAAAATACTGTCCTTTTATTTGCAACTCTTAGTTGAGAACAGATTACATAATTATCACTCTTGTATAAAATCTGATCCGACAGGTAACCAGCTTAGTAATAGGTAAAGCAGCATGGAGGGTTGCCAGACTGTGGGCGCGACTTTAAGCCGGGCCACAGAGATGCCTCAGCAGCGAGGCTTATTGCTCTCGGTGGTTGTTGTGGTTTTGAAGAGCCTCTTGAGGACGAGGAGCTGCAGGTATGCAGCCGTGATGATGAGGGCGCTCTGGGCGGCAGACCACCAGGTCACGTAGCTGGCGTTGGATAGGAGCAGGTAGTAGTCTGCCCCTTTGCTCATGCGGGCAAAGCTGTAGTATCGTCCCATGTGGAACACGTAGGCCTGCAGCCTGTGGGAACTATCCTGTCAAGCAAGAGCAGGAACAGCTGCATGAACGTTCTGCTGAAAATGAAAAGGTTACATTTTATTTGCTTAGCAGATGCTTTTATCCAAAGCATCGTGCGTTTTTTAAGAAAGCGAGGTCATTCTGCTTCTGGAGGAATTGGGGTTAAGGGTCTTGCTCAGGGACCCAACAATGAAATCACTCTGCTGACGTTGGGATTTGAACCAGCGACCTTCCAGTTACAGTATTTGTAACCTGCTGAGGCAAAAAAACACTCAAGTCTCCCATCTAAATACTAACCAACCCCAACTCTGCTTAGCTCCCTAGATCAGATGCATCCAGAGCAGGATGGCCACAAGGTAACATAATTATTACCCACGGATACGAAAATGAAAGCCTGTAAAGCCACTCTTGTCCACACTGTAATTCAGGTTTATTAGAAACATGACAGTTGCTACCTAGAAAAATGACAATAAAATTCAGCAAAATCCAGTAGTTGTCTTAAGACCATCACTGGTTTCAGGACATCTGCTCTTAGACCAGCTCCTACCTCAATGATGGACAGCGTGTCATTCAGTTCTTTCTGCTTTTCCTCCTTCTCTTTCTCTTCTCCTGCACCTTCGTAGTAAACCCCGAAGCTCAGGAAGACCTGTGTGCTGCCCAGGCGGTTGTGGAAATTGCTGAAGCACATCTGATAAAAACCTGTGTCCAGAAAAGCCACCAGAACAGTTGCTGAAGTGCAGGAGTGAGACATTTCCCCAGTAATGTCCCACAATGATGTCCCTCTGTGAAGTGATCCCATCCTTTAGTGTACGAATTCATATTCTGCAGACCCATGTGGGAGGGGCCTCCAGGAGAGGGTGGCTCTTTACCTGTCTCTTGTGCCAGGAAGCTGACTTGGCCTTTGGCGTCGTCGATCATGGAGAGCAGGAGGCCAGCGGGAGAGTTAACAGAAACAGACAGCTGCCTGTCGGCCACCCCTGTCACCCACTGCACCTGGATGCACAGGCACAGCAAGTCTGCAGGCCACAGCCATACTTTGCTAGACACCGTAGCGTCTTTATATGGAATCAGTGTCCTGTCTGATGGATTCCCCAGTTTGCCAGATATGTAACATTCTTTTAGTAAGCCCGTCTATTTTTGAAAACCATAAAAGATACATTATGGACACAAAGTGGACCTTAGGTCAGTGATTTCAGATTCCCCTTTGCCTGTTTTCTGTTTCTATGTGGAATTCACTCCATTCCCTCACTATGAGAAGTGGCTACCGTCCATCCAAATGCAAGCAAACAGGGAAGACTTTGCATTAAGTCACAATATCACAGATCTCAAATGAGAGCCTGCATGGTCTCATCCTCCGGTGGCAGGTGCCAGCGTGTGAGTCCGCTGTCGGACTCTCATCTACAGAGATCTAAAGAGCTCAATACTTTCCGGTTTTCAGTCCATTAGCAGTCATTTGTCAGTACTCATTGCAGGAGAGGCAATACAGCCTCTGATCAAGTTAATATTCACATGTACTGAGAGAGCAGACGCTGCTACACGGTCTGATCGCCCAGCCACCACGCTGGTCAGGGACAGTATGATAGGCTCACCCTGTAGTTCAGGTAGAACTTCTCCCCTTGGTGCACGTGGTGCCAGAAGCAGTCCAGAGCTGAGGCCTGCACCACAATAGCGAAGTCGTATTGGTCCGAGCCCCATAAGAGCTCCTGACCCGAGGGGCCGGCCCCCGGATTGGCCCCGGGCCCCCCATGTGCCGGGCCCTGGAGCACGAGCAGCGGCAGGATCAGTGAGTAGCTCAGCACACGTAGCATGATATGTCTGTCATGGCCCGAGGCAGGAGCCTGGTGCAGACAGCAGCCAGAGCTGGCAAATGATTAACTGTCCATATTGTGGGAAACCAACATGTGCAGTAAGCCACTCTTACATTAACACGTCAAGGCCAGGAAACGCATCTCTGCCACGTCACCCGCCTACGGGCGCACGTCACTGTAAGGATACCCGCCTACTTACATACATCACTGTAAGGATACCCGCCTACTTACATACATCACTGTAAGGATACCCGCCTACTTACATACATCACTGTAAGGATACCCGCCTACTTACATACATCACTGTAAGGATACCCGCCTACTTACATACATCACTGTAAGGAT
>JAODJW010000019.1:7560533-7576781 GCA_026777045.1 Hyperopisus bebe
AGCTCCAAGCTCAAAGCCAGCAGCGAGGCGGCATCCTACCATAGGATCCACCCAGATGGTTTTTCCCAGACTGAGGACGACTTTGGCCTGATGCTGCAGTCCTTTAATTTTCTGACTGATGTATCTGGTTACCTGTTCAGTGTAGAGAAATCATTACAGGGTAAGAAATCTATAAATGTCATGAAACACAGAGGAATGCTGTTCTTTATCACCCCACCGTTTTTCCACAAAATGAATGAGTGAAGAAACATGGACACCTTCGGATTCCAGTCCATCTCGCCATCGATGGGCTGGACCCGGCACACGATGACCTCCACGGCCTGCGGGGGCAGCGTTTGGAAGCGGCTGGGCAGCTCCAGCAGCTGGTGGGCCTTCACTTCTTGCTCCCGGCCCTCGTCCAGGAAGCAGACGTTAACGCTGTAGAAGAGACGCTTCTCTGTATCTGGGGTGGTCAGGAGCTGGACTCTGGCAGGAGGGAAGGGCAGCGATCTGTCCCATGGCCTGATCAAGCTTAGCCAGTTGGCGGTAGAACATCAGAAATGACTTGTCTCCATTTGAGTTACGACGTACTTCTATCAAATATTTTTATCCACAGAGGCTTTTTGAATAAGGTAAGAGATGACTAACTTTTTCTAAAATATTAGAAATATTTTTCAGTTAATTTAGTTCAGTTAATTCAGTTCAGTTAATTTTAATTCAGTTAATTTAATGACTGAAATCTGACTACACACGACCACTAATGGGGTGTCATACGGCTCAGCAATGCCTGTGATCAGAAGGTCACTGGTTCAAATCCCAAGGTTGGCAGAGTGATTTCCCAGAGGAGCAAGACCCTAACCCCCACTTACTGGCTGACAACTGTACGTCACTTTGGATAAAAAAAAAAAATCAATAAAAGTAAATTTTCAAACTTACCGGTGATACACATCATCTTCTTGCACCGTATAAAGGCCTCCCTGCACCAGCTCCGCAGCATGAATCTTCTCCCGGGAATAGTATGCGGCCATGTCTGTGGCCAGGCACTCGTAGAGGGCTCCCTCCCCGCTGACTATGCGTCCGTAATAACAGGACGCGTTCTTAATATACAGGGGCACAAACTACCAACAAGAAACAGGGGTGACATCACACCATTAGCAGGTCAGGTCACATGACGGCACGGCCTCTGAAGCGAGACTGCTCACTTGGATGTTGTGGGAGACGGGTTGCCGTGGGGCGTCTTGCTGGGGGTCGATCTGGTGTCGGTCAGGGCAGACCCTGTCGTCTCTGTAATGAAGCGAAATTAATTTCAATCAAGAAAACAAAGCAGAGGTCAGATATTTCCTGGAGTCAATAGATAACAGAAGTGGAAACATGGCCGCAGTAACACACTAAAGGGAACCTGCAGAAGCCAAAATTCTTCAGGTAGCTACAGAGAGGCCTGGCAGACTTCTGCAACTCCTTGGCCTGCAGAAGCCCACGGGTGAAATGCAGCAGCTCATGGGGCAGCTCCGTGCCAGTCCGCTCCAGGTAGCGCAGGAGTCCGACGACGTGCCGGGCGTGACCCTCTGACAGCAGCAGCATGGACCTGGCCTCATGGGACGGCAGACTTGAGCATACCTATCAAAGCAGGTGTCAGCAGTTAGGACTGCAGAGGAACACTGCCACCTACAGGGTGACTGTTAGATACACACCACTAAAAAAGGACAAAGCACTTCATTCCACTATTAGGCTCAGTGGGTTAGGCCTGCACTGGTTCGAATCCTTTGCTCATAACAGTAGCCACATCTCCAGTAGGCCCAGTAGTAAATGTTTTAGTGGCACTGGATGGGCAGCTGGCCTTGTGCTAAGACACCAAGCTTTGCTCTTATCTCTGTATGTATGTCTCTCATAGGAGAACAGGATGGGAGATGTGAAAAGGAACATTCCACTGTACCTCTACTTGTGCAAATAGCAAATAAAGCACTACTTCATTTCACTAAGGTGCCCCATCCACACTGCATCACGAAAGGTGTGTCAAGAAGGACACAAAGTACTACAGTAATGTCTGGGACTGTACAGTGCGACAGCGGCGTACATCTTGAGAAAGCAACACATTCACACGAAACCCAGCACGATAGGCGGTGGCTGAGGAAGATGGAAGACCCCAGAGTGGCACTGGGAGGGGTTGCTCAGGTCCAGGTTTACCCTCCAGTACCTTGTCAGAGAGGTTCCGGAAGTGCCTTGACATGCAGTGCAGGCGGCTTCCGAACAGTTTGGGTGAGCGTGGGAAGCCGTAGTGCACAACACAGGTAGCGTCGTCGATGTGTAGCGCCCTCACGCAGTCATCGGTGGTAACTGTCAGGCGAGGAGCAGACATTACCCAAAGTGACAGCAAAATGGTTGGTCTGCTTCGACAAAACGAGTGCTTCGTCCTCCACGTACCTAAGATGACGTGAGTTCCTGGCCCAATATCACTCTTCCACTGCTCCACCACGAAGCTAAACTGGTGGGTTAGCTTCTCGTGGATCTTCAGGCAGAAAAATGCCGTGGTTCTGACAGCCTGTAGGGAATCGAAGCGAACATCACGGTGTTGTTCCAGAAGGCTGACGATCCTGCTAAAGTCATTAACAGCCCTTTGCACATACAGCATGTGCGGCAGACGGTACTATCGAACATTAACATGAGATGTTTGCAATTCGATTACTGATTTACACTTCAGTAACACATTGGATTAAGGCACAACATTCAAAGAATGTTATAACATGGCAAAAGTAAACAAAGAGCCCTGAAAATAACAAGATGTAGTTCACAAGCAGAACTCATCACCAAGACCATTATGACCTTACAAGAACCTGTACAAGCCAGACAACTGAATGATAATATTGTCATTTTGTTCATTGTTGGATGGAGCAAAAAGTCAGTCCCAAGACCAAAAGACCCACATGCAGGCGATTACTGTATAAGCACACTGATTTTTCCCAAAGCAGACCTCATTATGCAGTAAACACAGATTTTACGGAAAACCCATCAATGATGATTATTCCTTTCATTAAAAGGGAGCCCATCACTTTAAAGAGGTCAAGCAGCACCACTGTTATGTAACTGAACGGGCGCTGGTGTAATCCCCCTAACAATTTTTGTTCTAGGAATGGTCACCGAACATTATGATTAAGGTATGGTAGGGTAAGGTATGGATGTTCCCAGAACGTTATCCCTCTATTACTACTACTAAAAATAATTATTATACATTAATATATTGTTATTATATTTTTATTACTATCATTGTTGCATGTTATCATCATCGATAGATAGATAGACAGACAGACAGACAGACTCTTGGTAGCATCCCCCACCCTAAAAGGGCAGGAGAAACAAGGGGGGAAAAAACAACATCTGCATGGCTGAAAGAGTCCGACTCGGTATCAAGCGAGAGAGAAAACTACCAGCAGGTCAGTAGGTCAGCAGAGAAGACAGCACACATCAATAAGAAGTTTGTGTTTAGTAAGTTTACTTTGAAGTTAGGGTCAATATTTAGCAGAGGGGGTAGCCAAAGTGTGATGAGATAAATACTGAAAATATGACACTGCCCAGTTATAAGTTACTAATCCATTCAAGCGATTTTACCACCAAACATTTACAGGAACTACACAGTTAGGTCCATATATATTTGGACACTGACACAAGTTTTACTATTTAACCTGTTTACTGAAGTATATTCCAATTGAAGTTACACAATGGGCATGGACATAAAGTGCAGATTCTAAGATTTCATTTTAGGGTATCCACATTCAAATTGGATGAAAGGTTTAGGAGTTTCAGCTCGTTAACATGTGCCACCATCTTGTTAAAGGGGCCAAAAGTAATTGGAAAATTTGCTTAAAAGCTATTTCATTGACAGGTGTGGGAAATTCCTTCATTCTGTCATTATCAATTAAGCAGATAAAAGGCCTGGAGTTGATTCGCGGTGTCTTTTTTGCATTTGGAAGATTGAGGTGTGAACATACAACATGCGGTCAAAGGAACTCAATATGCAGGTGAAACAGGCCATCCTTAGGCTGCGAAAACAGAAGAAAAAAACAATTTGAGAAATTGCCACAACATTAGGAATGGCAAAATCCACAGTTTGGTGAACTCCACAACGCAAAAAGGCCTGGACGTCCACAGATGACAACAGTGGTGGATGATTGCAGAATCATTTCCATGGTGAACAGAAACCCCATCGTAACAGCCAACCAAGTGAATAATACTCTCCAGGAGGTAGGCTTATCAATGTCCAAGTCTACCATCAAGAGAAGACTGCATGAAAGGAAATACAGAGGGTTCACTGCAAGATGCAAGCCACTCATAAGCCTTAAGAATAGAAAGGCTAGCTTGAACTTTGCAAAAAACATCTAAAAAAGCCAGCACAGTTCTGGAACAGCATTCTTTGGACAGATGAAACCAAGATCAACCTGCATCAGAATGATGGAAAGAAAAAAGTATGGAGAAGGGCTGGAATGGCTTATGATCCAAAGAACACTGCATCATCTCTAAAACATGGTGGAGGCAGTGTGATGGCTTGGGCATGCATGGCTGCCAGTGACACTGGGTCTTCAGTGTTTCTTGATGATGTGACACAGGATGGAAGCAGCCAAATAAATGCTGAGGTGTTCAGAGACATCATGTCTGCTCAAATCCAGCCAAACTGATTGGACGGCGTTTCATAATATGGAAGGACAGTGACCCAAAACACACGGTAAAAGCAACCCAGGACTTTATTAAAGGAAAAAAGTGGAATATTCTCAATTGGCCAAGTCAGTCACCTGATCTCAACCCCATTGAGCATGCATTTCACTTGCTAAAGACTCAACACGACAGGCAAAATGACCCTCAAACAAACAGCAACTGAAAGCTGCTGCAGTAAAGGCCTGGCAGAGCATTAAAAAGGAGAAAACCCAGCATCTGGTCATGTCCATGAGTTCAAGACTTTTCAACTAGACTAATTAGAATTGAACATTTTATTCGCAGTTATATTAATTTGTCCAATGACTTATGAGCCCCTGAAAGGAGGGGATTGTGTAGATAAATTACTTTATTTCCCCATATTTTTCTGCAATGTTTTTGTTCTACCTACTGAATTAAAGCTGAAAGTCTGCACTTCAACTGCATCTGACTAAAATTTATTGTGGTAATGTACAGAACTTGAAAATTGAAAAACTTTGTCTGTCCAAATATTTATGGTCCTGACTGCATTTGCATTCTTACCTTGAAGACCTCTTCGGTTTCTTCTGCAGTGCTGGTGAAGATAAGTGTCTTCTGTGCCACATCAGGGACAAAGTCCAGAGCATTGAGCAACACTGACATTTTGGTGGTTTCTAAACAGAGCAGGACCATCTGTGGAGGGACAAACCAAACCCACACCTTTAAAAAATCACCAACACCACCAGACCAAGCTGTAACATTCACCAGAACTAGAGCAAGGCTTAGCCTGCTTTAGAAAAACTCTACACTCTACCTCCACACTTTCTGAAAACACCCTAAAATTACCTAATTAAAGGTACTTTCATCGTTTCATTGATTAAAGTTATGTTACTATACTACGTTATAATGTCCTCGTTAATTGGGTGCAAAGACTCAGTAATCATACTGCTGACGACCTGATATACCTCTGCCTTAAATTACCATTTAAATTCACTTTCTCCCCAATTTATTCATGCCACGTGTGATTGCACAGCTCAGAATTACAATATAGGACTTAATTTTTGGCCACCATTGTCACAACATACAGATATGCTGAGTGATGCCAAACTGATGTCACGCTTCCTGGGGGACCCTGGATGCGCTGAAGCCATGATAGACGCTATACTGACGTCATGCTTTCCAGGGGACACGAACGTACTGGTCCCTGTAAGACTTTGAGCCCACGTACCCACTGACCTGACGCACGTTACCATATAAAGCTGCTTCTTCGGGGACCGTTATGATGACACTGGGGTCTCTCATGCTCTCCTTCACCAGCGCCTCCATGTGGTGGCTCCAGCGAGTTCCCACAGCGATGAGCTGCCTCAAGGAGAGGGCACGCTCCTCTTTCCGGAAGTGCTGCAGGACAGCGCGCGTCTGACAAGCAGGTGGCTGCCATCAGTATTCTGCTCCTCATGCCTGGCCGTGAGCTTCAATTCACAAGGACGAGCCTCACCTCCTGTGGGACCCGGGCGTACAGCAGGTCCGCATCATCCAGCACCAGATGACAGAGCCGTAGGAAGAGGAAACAGCACGACTGAAGCAGCTGCAGCAGGCTGGAGGGGGTGGTGACCAGCAAGCGGCCTAACGGGCACAGGGGGCACCATCGCTGTTTAACCGGACTGAACCTGCTAAGTCAGTGTTTCCCTCCCGGTTCTCGGAGACCCCCAGATGGTCCAAGTTATTGCTCCCTCCCAGGTCCAGGTGGGAGCAAAAACGTGAGAACCGGGAGGGAAAGACTGCGCTAAGCATTCACTGAGACATGCTCGAGACTCAGCCTAGCTCTGACTGCCCATTTTGGTTAGAATGCAGCAGCGATGGTGGTGATGATGAGCAGGGAACCTCACAGTTGCCGGGGATGTGTGCGGCCTCGGCCTCGGCCTTCCCCCGGCCCAGCAGCACGAGCGTCGGGTGCAGAGACGCACTGGCTGGCAGCTCCTCCAGCAGCCCGGAGACACACTGGGCCTTCTGCCATCCGGGGCACAGCACGGCGGCAATGGGCTGGGGAGGGGGCAAAGGGTACAGCAGTGTTTGAGTGTCCAGCCAGAGACACTGCACGAGTGCCGCCAAGGCAGCAGTGCACACAGAGCTCTAACTTGACATATACTGTGAAAAGGCTTTTCTGTCCAGTGATACCATTATGGATGCTTCTGTCAGTACTCAGAGGCAGTACTCAGAGGCAGTACTCAGAGGCAGTACTCAGAGGCAGTACTCAGAGGCAGTACTCAGAGGCAGTACTACACAAGAGACCAGGCTCTGCTTAACGAAAACGCAGCTAGCTGTTTACCCCGGAGCAGGAGGTGAGGGCACTGCGGACAGCGCAGAGCTGCAGGTGGGTCAGGAACGGAGGGATGTAGCACATGGGGTCACTGCCTGTTTGGGCGATGAGCAGAGTGTCACAGCCTCGAGACACTGGGGGCCAGCAGTGACAGTCGGCCAGGGTGGGGCCACCATAGTCTGTCTGCAGGAGAGCCTGAAGCCACGCGTACGCACACACACACACACAGACACACACACATTACGGAGTACATTCAGATTATTGGGGAAGGTGGACGCCTAAATAGCTAAAGCAGAAAGCTCCACTATAGTAAGGGTTACCAGTACATCCTGTGATCCAGACTAACACCACAATTAGAGGCTTCACGGAAACCGGTACCTTTCGCACGCCGTCAGAGATGGGGGCAGCGGCCAGGCTGCCACAGGGCTCAAAGGTCATGGAGGAGTGCAGTAGGATCCTGCTTCTGTAGGGGTCCTGCCAGAAAGGCTAATGGAGGCACAGCATAAGACGACAACGTAAAAGCAGGCCGAGCTAGCTTATCGGCCGATATCTAACAAACCATTTCAGAAGAATCCCTGTCTGGATTCAGAGGGTCTGGGTTCAGAAACTGCAACAGTCTGCAAAACAAACAAACTAATAAAACAGATACAGTTTGTAGTAAAATGCGCGTTCAGAGCATGAGACACAGACACACCGTGCGCAGGCCAACTCGTCGCCGATCCTGCCGTGATCTGTGACCTCCTGGGCTTGATCTCCAGCGAGATGGCTGTCAACTCGGCTGTTCTCACACACACACATACACAGAGACAGATTAGTTATCTATACGTTTGTGGGGACTATCCATTAATTTCTATGGGCATAACCCTAATCCCAACTATGACAACCTGTTTTTGGCTTGTGTCATCTGTGAGTTTCTGCGACTATTTTGGCAAGGTCAGGTCGGGGGGGGAGCACGCACTGATGCAGCGCGTCGCCGCACCCACCACACAGCGAAACTCCTCAGGATCCCAGCCAGCAATCCCCCACAGAGTACAGAGTATATCAGAGTATATCAGATTACAGAGTCAGTATACAGAGTATATCAGATATGTGAAGTCTCAGAATGTCCCACAACTCGATCAGCTGAGTCGAACGCTTTACGAAAATCGACAGAGGCTGCAAAGAACCTCTTCCGATATTCGCGGCACCTATCCAAATGAGGACCTTCCATTCACAAATCTACTATCCAACGAGAAAAAAAGCTTTAAAAATCCAGGCAAAAAGTACAAGTGTCTGTAAATAAAACACCACGCTACCAAGATGACAAAATCACAGAATCTGGTTCAGAGACGAGTGTTGTTGTTTATGAGGCCCCACTCAAAAAGTCACTTTGAAACCTCCTGTCCCATTTAGCATAGTAACTCTTTGTAGACCAAAAGGGACCCTCGCAAATTCATGTTTTGAGTGGGGGTGATATGCATGATCATACCCCACACAGGCAGCCACTGTGCTGGACGATCCATCAGGCAGCATTACTGAATCTGCCCCCTCCATCGACACCACCTCTTCAGGGTCCTCCTGAAAAGAACGGCTCATACAAGCACACTACAAGACACCACGGAGGGAAATGCATGTGCACTACAGGGGGTGGGTGTGTGACACCATAGAGGGAGATACATGCACACTACAAAGGGTGTGTGACACCACAGAAGGCACATACATGTGCACTACAGAGGGTGCATGTGATACAAAAGAGAACATATATTAACTTTGGAGCTTAATCTAAAAATATGAAACATAACTACAAAAAGAATGTTCCAAATGAACTGCAAGAATGAGAGAGAAACTTCAGTATGAACAACACTTCATGTTATTTTGGTCAAAAAACTCACCTTGGGAACACATCCAGATTTTGAGATGGGATTTAAAAACCACAAAAACCTATTAAGAACAAATGAGAAATATTGCATGACATACTGCAACCTTGAGTGAGATTTTAAAAATGAATTAAGTTAATATAAAAACAAATATAATCACGCTTCTGACCTTAACATGTTTAATTCTTGAGACAGTTCCTCAGCATGGGAGGTTCCTGTCTCTGGAGCCAATTCAGGATGGCTGGAGACAAAAAAAGAGCCACAGATTAATTCTTCCTCATTAAAGTCATTAAAAGCACAATAACCAATTTGTGAATGAGACGTGATGTTTGGGCACCTAGTTTACCTCTCATTGGCCTGCTTCTCCCGCCTGCCGCTGCTCTCTGCTTCAGCTCCGGTCCGCCCTTCATGCACTACACGTTCCTATAAAGCAGAGAGCTGTACACTGCCATATGCTTATGCCAAAGCGACGTACATTTAAGAAAACATTGTCAGCCAGGGCCTGGAGCAATTAATGGTTAAAGGCCATGCTGAGGGCTCAACAGTTACCATCACTTTGTCAGGCCTGTGATTCAAACCAGTGACCTTTTGATCACAAGCACAGCCTCCTAACATGCTGAGCCACACAGCACCCGATTGGCTGGTGTGCTCACCAGCTTCTTTAACATATCTCTTTCACAGGCAGCAGTCCAGAGGTGCTTTAAGATGGCCAGGATCATCACCTCTGTCACCACCTAGCTCTGGATGGCACTATAGGAACAGCTACTCCCACATATCCAGACTGAGGAACAGTTTCTATCCCAAAGCCTTTGACCATTTTAAGCAGGCAAGAAGAAACAAACCCAGCTAAAGTTACTCGACCACACCACCAAAAACATTTGATATCAAACCGCCTGTCAACCCCTGCTTATCCGAACCAGGACACTCTGCTATAACACAACACGGGCACTGGATGGGTTGTCACGGCACTTAATCATTGCACTCTGTACTGGAGCACCTGCATATACTGGTACTTGTTTACAATGCTGCTAATTGTATTTCCTGGAAGGGGAATATACAGCCAAAGAAAAAATTAAGAGACCACTCTATATTTTTAAACGAATCTACATTTTTAAATCTCGGTTTAATCATGATTCTGCTGGCAGAAGGCTGCGCTGAGCATAAGGTTGCTTCCAGGTTCACAATTTCTAAGACAGCAGTACACAAGAATAAGGTGAAGCAGGAGACACTGGGAATGACCAGAAACCAGCCAGGTAAAGGGCGGACGCAACATTCTAATGCCAGAGATTACCGCTAACTTATCCGAGAATTTCTCATGAATCGGAAGATGACATCAAATGACCTTCAAAAGGAATGGGAAACATTAAGTGCAGATGTGAAGTGCACTGCTAGGAGAGTTTGTATCAGGCTCCTAGAAGCAGGACTGAAGTCCCATAAAGCAAGGAAGAAGCCCTTCATTAATGAGAAACAGGGAAGAACCAGGCTGCAGTCTGCAAATAAAAAAAATAAAAATACATTATTCACAGACGCACACCCATAAATTCAGAAATGAATGAAACAAACACGGTCTCATTTTTTTCCCCACAGCTGTATATGGTTTAGGGACCGGTCTGCTGCAAACATTTTCTAATTAGTACAATAAGTCAAAAAATATTAACTGATCTTTTTCAAACTTTGCAGACACATTGTTGACTGAAGATCTGGAACTAGTCAAATTTTGAAACAAAAATCGTACCAACACTGAAGCAGGGCCATGTAGTGATATTCACATATTTAGCAGATGCTTTTATTCAAAGTAACAGGTCAGAGGCAAATAGCACATTACAAACATACATGCTGTGAAAGTGTCAATTATGCATAAGTGCAGCTACACTGAGCTTCCAATGAATGCCCAGGTACAAGGATAAGCAGTAATAAAGCAGGAGCTACACAACTTCTAACAAAGCAAGAACCTAATAAGAATATTCAGGCAGCATTAGAACATTCCGGGAATGTAAAGAAGCATCAGGCTTTAGAGGAAATCACTGAACAGATGGGTACTGAGGTGCATCTCAAAGGGAGAAACGAAATCTGATGACTGAACATGGTTTGGCAGTTCATTCCTTTGGGGAACCACACATGAGAAATGTCTGGAGTGATGAGAAATGTCTGGAGTGACACTTCTTGCAAAGTGCAGTCATCTCCAAGTGGTGCTGGTTTGCCAACTGAAGAGCTCAAGTTGGGACATACACTACATGGACAAATGTACTGGGACACCTGGCCATTACACCAACAGGAACCTTATGACATCCCACTGTAAATCCATAGGCATCAGTATGGAGATGGTCCCCCCTTTGCAGTTATAACAGCTGCCACTCTTCTGGGAAAGCTTTCCACAAGATTTTGGAACGTGTATACTGGAATTTTTGCCCATTCATCCACAAGAGCATTTGTGAGGTCAGGCACTGATGTTGGATGTGAAGGTCTGGCTCACGGTCTCCATTCTATTTCATCCCAAAGGTGTTTGATGGGGTTGAGGTCAGGGCTCTGTGCAGACCAAACTCACCCAACCATGCCTTTATGGACCTTGCTTTGTGCACTGGGGTACAGTCATGACAGAACAGAAACAGGACTTACCCAAATGGTTCCACAAAGTTGGAATCTTGGAAAAATGTCTTGGTATACTGAAGCATTAAGAGTTCACTTCACTGGAACTAAGTGGCCTAGCCCAACCCCTAAAAAACAACCCCATATCACCATCCCTCCTCCACCAAACTTTACAGTTGGCACAATGGAGTCAGGTAGGTAAGGTTCTCCAGGCATCCGCCAATCCCAGACTCGTCCGTTAAACTACCAGACAGAGAACCTGTTTCCAGTGGCGGCGTGCTTTATACCACTCCATCTGACGCTTGGTCACGAGAAGGTTGCATGCAGCTACTCAGCCATGGAAGCCCATAACTTTACAGTTATTGAGTCAGAGTGCTGGTGACTTTTACGCACTATGCAACTCCGTATTCGGCAATGCCGCTCTGATACTTTATGTGGTCTGCCACTTTGTGGCTCAGTTTCTGTTGTTCCTAAATGCTTCAACTCTGCAATAACACCACTTACAGTTGACCATGGAATATCTAGCAGGAAACTGACTAATTGTGAAGGTGGCATCATATGACAGTATCACACTTGAATTCATTGAGCTCTTCAGAATAACCCAACCTTTCCCAAATGTTTATGATCTGCTAATAGAGAGTTGGAAGTCTACTCTTGACATAACAAATGCCTGGACTAGCAGCTGAGCTCAGACAGAAAAGGTCTGATCTTCCTGAAGTTATACAGGGTAGTCCTACAAGATCAAAGAGCGATATTATGTTCTTGGATACAGACAGCTGGTCATCTATCATTACTTCTAGGTTCCCGGCAGAACTTGGAGAAAACATGGATCATCCAAGCTGAACAGTGTTGACATGATGAATGGCAGGGCTGGCAAGGAAGACAGAAGCATGGGGGGACCAATGATTACGTGATGTCAATTAGACACCTCTGTACCCCAAAGAGAATGGCAGTCTCTCACACTTTATCATGTCAGTGCAATAACTCAAAAGGTATTTGACCAATCTTTTTCAAACTCTGTAGAAAGACTGTACAGAAGATATGGAAGCTAATCAAATTCTGAGAAAGATCGAAAAGCAACGCTGCTTAGTGGCATTAAAGGGGAAGCAACTACAGAAGATGCTTGACATTATGAATGTGATAACTCAAAGAGTAGTTGATGGATCTTACTACCACATAAACATTATATAGATGAAGATTTATACCTCATTTCAGACAAATCACACCAAAATTGAAGTAGTAACACTGCAGGAAGTAAAGGAAGGCTGCAGAAGATACTTGATCTTATGAACACAGTAACTCAAAGTATTTTGATGGATCTTTTTAAAATTTCTCAGGAAAAATGTATAGCTGATGATCTGGAACCAATTTCATATTGAAACAAATCGCACCATAATTAAAGTATTGTATGGGTATGGGAGCAGTTGGGCTTAGAATGGGGGGGGTGATGGAGAATACATTGCTTTCTTGTTTTAAACTGACTGCTGATTATTTTTTTAATAGTCATATACTGTACATCTACATCTGTATTACTTCAAATAAACGATTGCGCTGCTGCACTTTCATTCATTCTTCTACATATATTTATTTTTTTCTATTCATGTAGTACTGCTGCATGGGATACTGGAGGGCTGCATTTTTGAAATCTATAACCATGTTTCAATTCCAATACTAATTACACTCAGAACTGGACATGACGGGTCCAGAAAGCATAAATCCAGACCAAGATTTTGTTTCAACCAACCAGATGAATATTCTTTTGACTCTTTATACTCAACTGGTTAGTTGAAACAAAATCTTGATATGAACTTTTATTTTCTGGACCTGAAATGTCACACCTCAGATTATGCTATTACAGACATCACTAATGCTAACCACTGAATTAAAATCATAAACTCAATATGTTCAAACCACTGCCAAAATAGGGTTTTAGGTTTTTTTTAAAAAAAAATCAATTTAAAAGCATTTGAAATAAACGTCTCCTGAAAATCAGTGACAAATGTATAATTTACGATATACATTACGACAATTTTACTTTTTCTGCATTGCTTTTGTTGCAGTATCATGATACTTAAAGTGGTATCAGTAGTGAGGTAGTAATTTTGGTATCGTTACAACAATTATGTAGTATTGGTGGAGAACGCACACAGAGTTTGGCTGTACATGCACAAAGACAGTAAAGATATTCTATTCTGTAAGCCCTACCGCAGTAACCTGTACCCCCTCAGGGGAGAGGTGGAGAACGTGGTTTTCTGGAACCTTCTGTCCATTACCCCCTGACCAAAAATCAACCCCATCTTTTTCCTCACATGTGATCTCCGCATTCTGGCTTGTCCCTAGATTGAAAATACAAACATTTATTACATAGCGCAGTCAAGCAAAAGGATTTTTCAAGACCTGATACAGAAACATCAAAGGCAACATTGTAGAGATCCCATGAGTCTTTACCGGACTGGACATCCATGTCGTCATTTTGCACACGCAAAGGAGACTTCCCAGTAGCGAGGGTGTTGGAGGCTAGCAGGAGAGCATCGGCACCATAATCCTGCAAGCTCTGCTCAGACCTTGCGCTTGAGAAACACGCAAACCTCTTTGTCACCAATTCGTCATTTACGCAGATCTGCAAGGAGAGATTAAAGCTGTAGGGCCATCAGTTCTTAAGTGAAAAATACCTGAAATTACCCAAAATTGTTTCATATACTCTCATATACTACAGGAATTAGCACAAAGTGAGGAAGGCATGTGAAGAGTAGGCATTTCCACAGCCATGATGCTACAAAGCCAGTGATGCATCGAGATTTTAGCACCTTTATATCCCTGATAGTGAGATAAAGCTGGACAGCAGTGGACTCCGCATTCTGACCACAGACAACAGCCTCCTTCAGGGTAGAAGCTGCCGGAAACAGCATTTAAAGAGGTCAAGTTTAGAGGGAATATTAAAGGGCCTGAGATTCTGGTTAAATAAAAGCTGAACCAGGTGTACCTTGAATGAGCTCATGAAGGTAGCGTGTGGCAGAGCTGTCCCAGCACGCTGCACGTCTGGGGGGGCAAAGTGACAGCAATAAAGAAGCATCCGATTCCACACATTTAAACACGGTGGAGAACAACAGACTCCATCACCTACTTTAGTGTGGCTTTCTGCAGGCAGGCAGACACCTCCAGAGTCAGGGGGTAGATACCAGCCAGCTGGAAGCGCCTCACCCAGAACGGCAGCAGGAGAAACTTTTCCAGGGGAGCTCGAATGCTGTGGAAAAAAGGAGAAACTCAAAGGCGTTGTCTAAACGTGTACCAAAATATCCTCACGAGAAAATGAATGTATGGAGAAAGAGAGGCACTCATTCTTCTGTAATTCTGTAAATCTGCATCTGACCATGCCCTGCGTGAGGATTTAATCCTTATTTGCCATGTAAAGGCTTCCTGTTACATGCCTGTCAGAGTCGACGATAACGTGCTCGGCGTGGTCCAGCAGGAAACACAAGACCTGGGAGCCAGCAGTGCTCAGGAAGAGGGACTCCATAACAGCCCTACACCAGCTCTTCCTGGCGGGGGAATAGACGACGCACACCTAGGGGACAGGATAGGGCAGGATGAGATGGGGCAGGACAGAGTAGGAAAGACCAGGACGAGGTGGGGCAGGACAGGGCAGGAAAGAGCAGGATGAGGTGGGGCAGGACAGAGCAGGACGAGGTGGGGCAGGACAGAGCAGGAAAGAGTGAGCACACGGGTGAGCATGTAAGAGGCAGAGTCTTTGTTGGTGGATGAGCTGGAGAAGGAGCACACACTGAAGGCTTACAAATGATTAATGAATCCATTTCTCAGCAACATGACAACCCAAGAGAGACTATGTGCAAGAACTACCTGGTAAAGAAGTAAGTGAGGGAGGGACACCTCGAATGAATGACCAGGCCTGTCCAGGCCCACAGAGCTGGTATCTAACTGCAGAGCAGTGTCCAAACAGAACGGTGCTGTAATTTATTATTCTAAAAAAACATCTGAAAGTAGCAGGGTCCAGACACCGGCCAAGACTCCTGTTAGTACAGTACCTGGCCTTCCTCCAGCAATGGAGGTTTTAGTTTTTGAACATCCAGGTTGACCTCATGGTAGAAGAGGTTCATTTTGACCTGCAGCTTCTGATATTCTTGGTGTTCTACACACACACCAGCACCTTTGACAATCCTGCCCCAGAAGCAGCTGGGGTCCTCGATCTACATGAGCGAAAGGCAGATGAGAGAAGCCTGGGAGCCTGTGATCAGACGTAGCCGAGCGGAGATCAAGTGTGTTACTGTCAGACAATAGCGTTTCACACATACCTTTAAAATGTCTATTTCCAGCAGTGGGCCGCCTGCTTCCATGCTGTCTGAAGCCCAAAGCTCAAAGTTAGTGGATGCATCACAAGGGATTTATGCACTCTCTCTCCCTCTCACACACACACATATCCGAGACCTCAACACACACAATTTTTACTAGATAGTCAACATTACTTACTTCACATAGGGGTAGTATAATGTTTTGCCTCACTGATGTACAGACTGATACACAAACACAAATAGATATACACATACAAAGATGTAGGAGAGTTTGATATTGGGGGGATTAGACCGATTTATTTAAATAAGTTTTTATTGGATTGACTGAATCCAAATAAAATACTGGGGTGTAGGCATTCCTGCCCAGTCTACACCCCTGCACACACAGATAAATGCACACCAGGCCGTGTAACTTACATGATAAGGTCCCCCGACTTACCTGTCGTTACACATTCGTGCGCACCGGCAGTTAAAAACTGAAAATGTTCATCTAGCGAATTTCACACACCCGTCGTATAACTGTGCAAAATGAAACAGTGATGTC
>JAODJW010000019.1:7602836-7613282 GCA_026777045.1 Hyperopisus bebe
CCCAGTTAGTCGCGCAGCACGGAGCAGAGGTTAAGCAACCGCGGTCCATGCCCCCAGAGATGGTGCCACCTCTGCCATATGTCTTTAATTAAGTCCTGTACATATAAATACTTTACCACTTTTGAGTAGTATTAAATATACAAATAGTATCAATATTTTGCACTTTTTGTATTTTGCGCTTACTTAAATAAATGGCTGACAAAAATGAAGTGTGTGATTATTATTGTTATTCATTTAAATATGAAGCCAATATTTCTGTTCCAAGGTGGACATCATAGACAGACTCTTATTTTTCCATCATTAATGTTATTTCTCCACAAACACAAATTTGGTGTCAAGCAGTAAAATTGTTACAAAAATCTGCAGCAGTGTTGGTAGTCATATGATTTGAGCCTTGAGAGTCACCTGGCGCATCAGCGAAGAACAATGGGCTTTTACACTGGGTTTGGTCAAACAAATTTGAAAACATGTTCTATAACTTCATCTGTAGAGTTTTGCTCTGGAATAGACAGAGCAAATTTGGGCTACACTAGAATGATTTCTAGTAATGGCTAAATGGTTGGAGGATAGATTTGGATGATCTCAACACACCTATAAAGAGAGTCCTTCAACACCTAAGGTCTTATACAAAAATCACATTTTCCTTCATGGATTCCACAGTGCAAATATGTAAATTTTTTTTCAACATAAATCGTATTTTTTTTCTCCAAAATATTGACAGAAGGAAAATCAGTCATTCAAAGTTAGGAAACATTAGGAGCAGAAAGAGAGACAGATCAACTGTATCACTCCCTGAAAGCAGGACAGTTTGATTGTGTTACCTACAGTACAGACAATGGGACAGATAGACTGTATCACTCCCAGAATGCGAAATAGATTAACAATGTCATTCCTAGAAAGAGGGACAGATAGACTGTATCACCCCAAGAAAGAAGAAGAGATTAATAATGTCATCCCTGATAGAGGGACAGATTGACTGTATCACTCCCAGAATGAAGGACAGATTGATTGTAGTACTCCCCAAAACATGGGACACATATCACTCCCAGAATGACAGATTAACAATGGCATTACTAGAAAGAGGGACAGAATGACTGTGTCACTCCCAGAAACAGGGATAGATTGATTGTATTGCTCCCAAAAAATGGGACAGATAGACTGTATCACTCCCAGAAAGAGGAAGAAATCAACATTGTCTTTCCCAGAAAGAGGGACAGATCGACTGTGTTATTCCTAGAAAGAGATTGACTGTATGACTCTTAGTAAGAGGGTCAGATCAAGTGTGTCACTCCCAGAAAGAGGGACGGATTGATTGTATTACTCCCAGAAAATGGGACAGATATCACTCCCAGAAAGACGAATAGATTAGCATTGTCATTCCTAGAATGAGGGACAGATTGACAGTATCATTCCCAGAAACAGGAATTGACCGCCTGTATCACTCCAAGAAAGAGGGACAGACTGATTGTATAACATGCAAATGTGTTACACAGGAATCAGGTGGGGCAGGAGACCAAGCTTGTGTTTCACATTCTTTGTGCTTATTGATGATGATGCATTTTGATAGTGAGATACATCCATGTCAAAATATACCAAGGATATACAGACACCAGCCTCACAAACGCATTGCGGTATATTTATCATTCTTAATCTATCATGTTTTTGCAGCTCAGCCCTGTATCTGCTCATCCCACAGGTAACATCATTGGCTCTGGCATCTTCATCTCTCCAAAAGGAGTCCTGGAACATGCTGGCTCTGTGGGACTGGCACTCCTGGTCTGGATGGCTGGCGGGGGCATCTCTGCCCTGGGCTCCCTCTGCTACGCCGAGCTGGGGGTCACCATTCCCAAGTCAGGTGGAGACTACTCCTATGTCACAGAGATATTTGGAGGCTTGATGGGGTAGGTGGCCCATGGATTTTATAACTTTACGCAGGTCCCAGCAGAAGCAGAATGCTGCTCAGTCATATCCGCTTTCTATACCGCAGCCTAAAACCTTCCTTTGTATTGTCTTAAACTTGTACAGTTTTAATGTAGCGAAATATAAATGTACAGTATTTGTGAAAATACATTTGGCTTGGTATGCTGTGGTCAGGGAAATAAACGTTGTGTCCTGTGGTGAGTGTGACCTCAAAAACAGCTCACCTGCGGACATTGGGGGGGAGGGGGCACAGCTGTTTTTTTGACACTGATGCCCCCCCATCCCCAGGTTCCTGCTGCTGTGGAGTGCAGTCCTCATCATGTACCCCACCTCGCTGGCGGTCATTGCCCTCACCTTCTCCAACTACGTCCTGCAGCCTGTGTTTCCCAACTGCATGCCGCCATACATGGCAACCCGCATGCTGTCCACGGCCTGCCTGTGTGAGTGACTCCCCCCCCCCGCTGTCCACCTCATACCTGTGTGACTCCTGCTGTTTCTTCAGGAACCCAGCGGAGACTTTCTTTCTGAGCAGATACTCTCTGTCTTCTCTTTTAGAATTTATATGCCTCCGTCTTTAACGTCCTTTCCTGAAAATAATGTCTAATGTTCCAGTTCTTTGTAGTGATTTACTCAGTAACTGAAACTGAAGTGTGACAGGTGCATATATCAGTAAAAGTCAGCGTCTAATGGTAACAAACTGACCACTTCCTGATGTGCACTGATGCGCCCTGGCATATATAAGAGTCCTTTGTCAGGCTGTGTGTCTGGACAGCGAGGCCCGCGTAGGGGGATCGATCGGAGCTGTCCTTATCTGCCCTCTGCCTGCATGCTCCTCCTCATGAGGTCCAGAAGCCCGGCAGCGTTTGAAGGCCTCCAATGAAGTGTGTGCTGTCACCTGACACATCACACGGTTTGCATCAGCCTACATAATGGTGCCAGCCTTTGTGCAGGGTGTTCCATGTGCATTGTGTATTGTTTGAGAGTGGAAGGATGACCTCTGCTCCTCTACTATCAGTTGACTGGATGGATGGTCCTACTTGTTTCGAGGAAACACTGACACTGATAGAATTTCTCCTTGCCAAGGTAGTTACAGAATGGAGTATAATCATGTATTTATCACAGAAAATAACAAACAACACAGACAATTGTGCTGCCCTTTTTGCCTCTTCCAATCTGGGACCCAGTCCATTCACCTGTCCATCTTCCAGCTGCTTATTCTGGTCATAGTTGCGGGGCCCTGGATCCCATCACAGGCTGCACAGGGCACTAGGCTGGTGACCTTCATCCAGGGTGGGATGCATTTACTGTACAGCATCATCTATCTCAGTGTTTCTCGGCCACTGCTCTGCAGCCCAGTAGTGAGACCATGAGCAGCCTTTAGCTGGCTGTGTTCCATGATGTTGTGGCAGGGAAACATGGCTGGGTCCGGAATGGGCCACCACACAGACACGAACTGAATGGCTGCCCAGTAAAATTCCCCATTCAGCAAAATGTATCAAAGCGACTGAGCTGGGTGACACTCAAGCTTTCAAACTCTCGGAAAGAAATCTTATGGCAAATCTATGTTATTCCATTACAAGCGTATAATTAACTACATGACAAGCATTTGGGTAATTTGCAGACCCTACAGACTGTGTACAAGGTAGTTAAACTGTTGCATCCGTGTAAATACATGTGTATGTGTGCGCAGACTGTGGAGGCCATCTGGTTAAACAAGAGCTACTTATTATTACTCTAGGTGATTCATCATGATTACTCCAAATGATTAGTCACAATCACTCCATGCGATTAGTCATGATTACTCCAGGTGATTACTTGTGATTACTTCCGATTACTCCAGTCAGTTATTCCAGGTGATTACATGGTTTTACTCCAGGTGACCCCCATTATTCAGGTAGATGCCAGGGGCCAGTTTTTGAAGTGCAGGGTGATTTTTAGAGTGTCTCTGACAACATTTGCTGCCACCGTCTGCCATTTTCTCCTGTGCCCAGTGCTCCTGACCTGGGTGAACTGCTCCAGTGTGCGCTGGGCCACCAGGATCCAGGATGTCTTCACGGTGGGGAAGCTGCTGGCGCTGGGACTCATCATTGTGGTGGGATTGGTGCAGATACTCCAAGGTCAGTCCAAAATAAACCCACAAACATAATATCAAGAATATCAGAATCCTCTGTGATAGCGATCCAGTACATCATAGTGCCCAGCGACAGATTAGTGCATAGGCTATCCTAAGCTATAACCTGGGGCAATGGCTAACATTAGGGCCCACCCTGTCTCGGGAACGATGGAAGTTAGTTAAATCGGCAATATCTGAGTAAGCAACACCAGAGAAGTTAATCTGCACTGATAGTGTTGCAGAGAAAATGTCACTCATTTTAACTCAGCAGTGTTTAAGAAGCACTGTTCTCCACTCCGAGAACCAAAGCAGGGATTTTATAGAATCACTAACTAAATGCCAATTTGGTTTGTTCCTAAATGCAAGAATCTACCGAGATCTAACCATCATTAGGGGTCAAAGAGAGGTTAAAATGGACAGTCTGTTTTTTCTTTTTAACTTCCACCTTTCTCCCATTACGTTGACATCATGGGGGCAACAAACTTTTGAAACTAAAACAGTAACTTAGCATTATATATGTGGCCAATGAAGATGGCGAACAGGCTGAACAAGAGCAGCGATGCTTTACAGGGTTTACATACAATGTGAAGATACAAAGTATCCTTTGACCTCAGTACTGATGGCAGAGAAGAATGATATTAAATTTCCATGGTAACAATAAGTCAAAGCAGGGCTATCACAGGGTGTAGCTCAAGGCTGAATTTGTTTGATTCCTTTGAGTTCTTCTGTGTCACTTGGGGTTGGCCAGAGAAGGGCAAAGGTGAAAGGTCATGGCAGGTGGCCACGCATTGTGCTGCTCCCCCTCAGGCCACTATGAGGGACTCCGACCACAGGTGGCATTCGAGTTCTCCAGGACACCATCAGTGGGCCAGGTGGCGCTG
Organism: Hyperopisus bebe; assembly: GCA_026777045.1. Lineage (NCBI taxonomy): Eukaryota > Metazoa > Chordata > Actinopteri > Osteoglossiformes > Mormyridae > Hyperopisus > Hyperopisus bebe. Next base: position 7,607,751 of record JAODJW010000019.1, read on the forward strand.
GCCTTCCTGCAGGCCTCCTTCGCCTTCAGTGGCTGGAACTTCCTGAACTATGTGACCGAGGAAGTGGTGGATCCACGCCGGTGAGATGCCCATCCCTGGGCAGCCGCTGCCAAGCCCGGTTTAGCACTGTTTCTGTTCGCAATGTAAAACCAGTAACTCATACAATCTGGGTTATAGCGTCTTTGTCTTTTAAATGGCAAGAAAAACTGCTTCTTTGACAAACAAAGGATTCCTAATGGCACTTCTTCACTGGTATATAGGAACCATGGCCAGATCTAAAAGTGGGTAGCAGTGGGCAATGCCCACCCAAATATCTGCTCTCCAAGTGGTCACCTTTAGTCTGCGGCATCTGAATCTGCCAGTCACGTATATTTCATTTGTCCCATTGGATATTCTTCTGTGGCGCATTTGCATTGATAGTTTGCTAACATTGATATCAGCGCAGGGCGGCCAACTTTGGTCAGCTGACTGGTCAGCCTCAGTATGTCTTTGGACTGTGGGGGGAAACCAAAGTACCAGGAGGAAACCCCATGACGACACAGGGAGAACATGCAAACTCCACACACATGTGACCCAGGCAGAGACTCAAACCCAGGTCCCAGAGGTGTGAGGCAATAGAGCTAACCACTGCACCACCATGCCGCCCCATTATGTGCTATAATTAACTTAAATTAGTCATTCACAACCATAAATAACATGCAACATTTTTTGCTTCCCAAGTCAAAGCTTGCCAAGCTTCAGGACCGGCCTTCTGCTTTTTGACACGGGTCCCTGGTTCTGCTAAATGATTTTCTGACTTTCTGGAAGACTGTTAACTCGTGTGTAACACCATTCCCAGTTCCAAGTTGCGACCTCTGTGGTAAATGGAACGTAGAATAATTTCAACTACCATGTCTGTGTGAATTACCATGTTATTTTACTATCAAACACTAGTGGAATTAGCATTAGCTTGTGTAAATTTCCATTACAAATCCATTCTGTTCAGCCATTCTGTAGTACTTTTTCAAGTAAGAGGTTAGAAATTTGTGAAGTCCCTAGATTTTGAGAATGCATTAAAACATCACAATGTGCGATACTAATATTGAATAATACATAGAATATGGTCTTTCTTTCTTCAGACAATTCCATGCATACCGGTACAGATCACTGGTGTCTCCGTGCATCTTGACCGATCAGATGGTGTTGAGGCAGCCAGCTCAGTTTTGTCACATTTTCGGTCCTGCTAGTAAGCAAGGCCATGTCAGAGCAGGTATGGCTTGGGTACTGCTCATACAATTGACAATGGAAAACCTTCAGTTCGCATTATGACTCGGGTATGGGCCGGTTCTTCTTGGCAGTGGAAAAGCGCCATAAGTTGATCTGTGTAAACTCTGTTTAGAGTTAACCTTCTGGTTTCAGTGTAGGTTGGTCAGCTCTCTCCACACTTTTCTCTTTGAAGCATAACTTCCACAGGATTTTTAAGACAACATGAGGCCATTTTGACTTCCAATCTCTCACTCTTTTATCAGGAATCTACCTCGTGCCATTTACATCTCCATTCCACTGGTGACTTTTGTATACACCCTCACCAACATCGCCTACTTCTCCTCCATGTCCCCAGAAGAGCTGCTGGCCTCCAACGCTGTGGCTGTGGTAAGACGTAGAGGTTGCTTTGTTCCTCTGCTTTGTGAGAACATATCATAATCATCAAGGGAGCTGCAATGTTGTTTTGTTTTAGTTGTGTTTTGTAAATATGCAAGTTTCTTAACATGAAAAATATTTAAGTAAAATACATACAGTTATCCCCCTTTATCCGTGGGTGAGACGTTCCAATACCTACCACAGGGGGCAGAAATGGCAGATAATAACGAACCATCCACAGACCCCATATATGCGTGATTTTCGTGTACATACATTTGATATGTTTAATTGATAAATTACATTACCAACATTAAGTATAGGAATAATAAATTGTATCATGCATTATTATACAGTACTGCACAGTACTGTACTCTCTCAAATGAAACGGAATGAATAATTTTAGCTTAATTCTCAAGAGATGATATAGATAAAAAAATATCTTGTATCAAGGGATTATGGAGCAATGAAAATCAAGCTGTGCTTGCATGGTGTCCTGCAGACCTTCGGAGAGAAGCTCCTGGGGATGTTCTCCTCCATAATTCCCATCTCCGTGGCCATGTCCACCTTCGGGGGAATCAATGGGTACCTCTTCACCTCCTCCAGGTGAAGCCGTTCTCACGGGAGCTGATCCCACATGACACTGAGAAGCTCAGCTCACGGTGTGCAGATTTATCCCCGGATCTCTGCTCTTCCAGGCTCTGCTTCTCAGGGGCCAGGGAGGGCCACCTTCCCAGTCTGCTGGCCATGATTCATTTCAGGAGCTGCTCCCCCATACCTGCCCTGCTGCTCTGTGTAAGTCAGTCTCTCCACTTCCTCCTCCTAAACATGGTCAGGCACTTTGGTAATGTCCATTTGGGATGAAATGGAGACTCTGCTCGTTTAAACTATCCAGGTTTCAAAGGCATTTCTGCTTAATTTTTACAGTGTACAGCCACCATAGTGATCCTTTGCATTGGAGAGACACACAACCTGATCAATTATGTATCCTTCATCAACTACCTCTCATACGGGGTCACAGTGGCCGGTCTGCTTTACTACCGCTGGAAGAAACCAAAGCTTCTGCGTCCCATCAAGGTGCTTTCTGCTGTCACCACGTCACCCGGGCCTGTGTGTATGACTCAGGACTGTTAAACTTGTTTCACCCCCTTTCCCACTCAGGTAAACCTGCTGGTGCCCCTGGGATACCTGCTCTTCTGGGCATTCCTGCTGGTGTTCAGCCTGTACTCAGAGCCCATCGTCTGCGGTGTAGGCCTGCTCATAATGTTCACCGGCGTGCCAGTCTACTTCCTGGGCGTGCACTGGAAGGACAAGCCGGACTGTGTCTACAGCTTCGTTGGTAAATCCCACAGAGATGATGACCAGCCCAAATATTTATTCCAAAAGACTCTGCACCATTAGCACCAGTAACAACGACAGCCATCAGACTGGAAGCCAGTCTAACACCAGCAAGCACTCAGAGGGCCTAAATGTTACTACTGATATGATTTTCAATATAATCTAATGGATAATGGACTTATGGACAACTCTCACTTTTGAACAGACGGACATAAGGCCAATTATACTAAAAAATTCGGGTAAAATACAATGGTTAGTGATAACGAACTTTGTGACGCTCATGAAAACATTACATGGATTCAGAGGTTTGTCAGCCTGAGGTACAGTACAGTGGGTAGTTACTTTTATAATTGCTGTATTATTGTTTCTGCTTGCCTAAAATTTCGACTTAGATGCTTCGTCGATGACAGAATATAATAAAAAATATATAGTTAATAATAAAATACATTTTGATAAACTGATTTAAAAATCTGAGAATCAATGCTGTTGGTTGAGATGAATGAAGGGGGCTCTTGGGTTTCTTTCTTTTCAGAGGCAGTGACCTATGTGGGACAGAAGCTATGCTTCGTGGTGTTTCCGCAGATGGACCCAGCAGAGGGCCCCCGCCCCGCAGAATGGACATCAGAGAAATCCGAGTCATGAGCAGCGCGTCCACCCCCCCGCTTTCCTCTTATCTAATTCATCTACTCCGTCCCACTAAAGTCTGGCTCCGTTGAAGAAATGGAGCTGGGAAATAGCTGCCAGAAGTCACATCGTTTTGTCGTTTTTTTTGGCATCTTTTACCCATTGTCATTTTTTTACCCATAAACAACAGCCACATTCTGATTAAATTTCCTTTTTCCCACTAAGGGACTGTTACTTCAGATATTGGCAGGATATCTCTGAATTTATCTAAGAATTATCTTACTTTGCTTTACAAGAAAAATGCTATTTTAAATTCATGAATTCGAGGATCTCTTAAGTAACATATAGTTGAGTAAGCTTGTGTTGTCTAAGGTCACCCTGAGGTTTGTGGTTTGCTTCCTGGTGGGTCTACATCAGCCAGAGGAAGCACAGTGCCCCCCTGTGGCCATGACTGAAGCTTCTTTCATGCAAAGTGAAGTTTAAAGACCAACCTATTCAGAGAGCCATCCACAGACTCGTGTGCTTGCAGTACTGTGTACTGTTTACTTGTACATCTGCTGAGGGGTTAAGAAACTCACTTAAACTCTGTCCTTGCACCAGCCTTGTATTGTTATACAAGAAAAAGAAAACAAAATATTCATCACGAAACATTTTAATCAGTTGCCAGGCATTTGATAACAGTGCAAAACATGTAACGTGGCAAGTAAAACCCAGTGTGGCATCTGCTGGTGTCCCATATCCAGAGGGCAGAGGTGGAGTTTTCAGGTCCAGAGAGTACAAATCCAGACCAAGATTTGGTTGCAACCAACCAGTTGAGTACTGTGACTCTGTATGCTCAACTGGTTGGTTGAAACAAAATCTTGGTCAGGATTTGTACTCTCTGGACCTGAACTCTCCACCTCTGGCAGAGGGAGAGGGAGCCTGGCACAGCTGACCTCACAGCTCTCCTGAGATTTACCTTTGCTTTTGAGGAGAACTGATTTAATGTAGTTTACTGCTCACTTAAAACCATGCTGGTAACATAAAAACATAACCAAAAGATCGATGTCAAACTGATGATTTGCAGTGCTACACTGAAGGACTTATTGGGATTATTCCTCAACAGAAAATGCTGAACGTGGGCTGAGATCTCGCTAAAACTGCACAGGGATCTGTGTATGTTATAAGGAGCAGAGAGATCCCTCTCCACAGACAGACACTCGCTAAACACTCAGCCTGACCCAGGTCCTTTGCAACTTCCCAGCCGATGTACAGTTCTGAAGAGAGAGATACCATAAATTATTTGTAAAGCATCAGATATTTACAGTGATTTGCTATGACTTATGTGTGTGGTGTATTTTTGTAAAGAAAAAAAGATAAGAATAATTGCATAATAAATTAATATTGAAAAACAACTAGATCAAATCTGATATGTCTTTTACTGCAAGTGTTAAACCTCATTAGATGGACAATTGTCCATCTGCTCTGTCTTCAGATTCAATGAGAGGAGAGCAATTCAGCGGAATGTAAACAGCTCACGAATGCAGCAGCATATCAGTTCAAGCTCTTGCTCTTTGCCATTCCAAGTCTTTGTCATAATGATTCCGAAAGTCTGGAGGCTGAATCCAGCTGTTCTAAAATACCCTTAGGACAGTTTTCAGTTCATTACCTTTTTGACTTGTGATGGCTTTATGGACTGCAGGTAGGAATTGGGTAGACGTGCAGCCCTCCGGTGGCGGGGGGCCTGGGTACCTGGCCGCTGTGGGGCGGCTGGGTCCGTGGTTGCTCATGGCTCTCCTGGCCGTCTGGGGGGGCCCCGGGGCGGCATGGTTGTGGTTGTGTGTGTATGTGTGTGTTTGGTTTCCATTCTTTCTTCTCAGATGCAGATACTGGTGTAGTGATATCCAGACCGTGTTCCTGTTGGTCTGCTTATGTATTTTTTTCTTTGGTATTAATGTATTTAATTCCAGAAGC
>JAODJW010000019.1:7638565-7700049 GCA_026777045.1 Hyperopisus bebe
TTAGTGGTAGATGAAAAAGGGGGCAGGGGAAGAGGACAGCCTTCGACTGCAGCCCCCAGCAGCAGGTTAGCTGTTACATCCAAGCTAAATAAGAACTAATAATATGGAGATACATAAAATAATCTGTGCCATTATATTACAATGTGCAGTATCTGACCTGTTATACTCACACTCAGACCTTGATGAAACACTCTATAAACTCAGCGTTTCATTTCACGCTTTGGGCAGGAATGTTGTGTAAATGTGAATTGGATCCACAGAACACTGCTGACTACAAATCAAATCGGAGTTTATTTATTAATCACACAACAGTTCGGCAAACAGCAGGAAACACGACCAATGAAATTAGTTTCCCTAAGAGCTTCCTATAGTAAATTATGGAAATATATATGTAAAAGAATATACAGTAATAGTAAAATAGTAACACTAACAGGCTGATTAGCTATTTATTAGCCTCACTGCTTGTGGGTGGAAACTGGTTGTTTGTGATGCTCTGGTTCCTTTTCCTTTATGGCAGGAAAGAACAGAGTGTGTGGTTGGGATGGCTGGGGTCCTTGAGGATGGTGCTGACTTTTTGAGGCATCTACTTGCGCAGATATGCTGGATGCCAGGCAGGTTTCAGCTGCCTCCCTCTGTTCCCACTGCACCACAAGGTTTCCTGGCTGCGGGCTGCGCGGGCTGCGCAGCTTCGGTACCCTGTGGTGATGCAGCCAGTTAGGCTTCTTTCTATGCTGTGCCTGTAGACAGAAATATGAGGCTTATTATCTCGTATTTCCTGAGCGAGGAAGTGCATCATTACAGGGGGATGATGTCACTGTCCTGTCACCGCTGCCATGTGCTATATCGCAGGTTTTCTGTCGACGCTCTCCTCTTGGCCTAAAATGGCTCCCAAATTTTAAGACATGATATAAACATTACAGAGATTTTGTAAATAACCTGTGTTGTAAAATATGTTCGAGATGCCTTCCTTATATTAATATATCAGCTACCGGCTGGCCTGTCAAAAGAGCACAGACGGTAATGATATACAGCGTCCTTGTATCTGTATTTGAGCTCTGAAAACAGTTTGTGATAAATACATTTGTCTGGCTTTTGACTTTCATTGGTAGTGAAAGTGAGGGTTCAGTGTTACTGTGGACTGATTAGACATGATTTTTGTGGAGGGTGGGGATGGGTTTGGCAAATAGAGCTCATTATCTTTGAACAATGCTGTAGCAAACCGATGTGGGTTGTGCTTTCTGCATAAAGCCCATGGCATTCTTTGACCTATTTATTGTTGGGGGTTCCTTGTGCTCAGCTAACAGGCCATGCCTTCTTGGACCCTGTCTAGGATTAGCTGTGTTTCACCACCAGTGCACAGAAAGTTCAAGGACTGGAATTAACTCTGTGTCAAGCAGCCCTAGTCAGATTACTTAATATTCCATGACTCCACCATGCACCATGAGATATAATGTAGTATTTATTGGATAAATGCTAATGCAAAGGGGGCACATGAGGCAGAAAGGACATTATGAGTTAGAGCTGTAGTTACACATTCGTCCGATTTTAAATGATAATGACACAAAATATCAGCTAATCGTCGCGCTACGAATATGATGACTCAGGAGCAGCCGAAAGACACACATAAAGGGGGTTTTATTCAGGATAACGGACATGAACAGTGAAACAAAACAGGACCACGAGGGGTCAAAACGGGAAGGCCAGTGGAAGGTAGGGCACAGGCAACAGGTGGAATGATGTCAGTGACTGGACTGGGAATGACGAGACAAACAGGTTCTTAAGTACCTAGACTAAGGAGGGGCAACAAGCATCGGGTGGGGCCCAGGAGGGCCACGTGAGGGTGGAGACAGGGGGGCCAGGCAGACGTGGCGAGGAGGACATGACATTAAGGACACTTTATATTCCACGCTTATCTGAACTTAAGACAAAGCACAGAGCTGTACTGAAATACCCCGGAAAGGACCGACCCGACAAGCAGCTGGGACTGAACGCCATGCAAGACGCCTCAGCGTGACGCTGACAGTCCATTTGGAGGCCAGCGGCAGCTCCCACATATTTGTACTGTGTTAAAGTGCCGTGTGCAGCCATTCAGAGACATTCCTTACGCGTCTCGTCGTGTGTTACGCAGAGTTACTGAGTCCTTCAAGCACAGCTGCTGTAACTCCGCTGTCTCATCGCGTCGATGTGGGAAGGCTTTTCCCAGACGTCTTTCCAACAAAGAATTTATTCACTCGTTCGAGAAAGTAATAAGTACGCTAATAAATATGTGTTGCATATTAAAGACGATAATGCCAATAACAAATTAAGTATTTTTCTCCTTGAGGTACAGACTTATCGATCCTTTTGAGCTGCATACCGGTGTGACTCTGATCTCATGATCGCTGGCTTCATACTGGCTATTTTTCTCAGTGTCTGTTCGGCATCCGGCTGCTTTTCTGAGCCTCTGTGACGGTTCATACCTTCCCCATGAGGAGAAGGTTCAGGAACATGCTGAGATTAGCTACTGCCTCTGTGATACTAGACATAAAGCCTCCTATGATGGATGAAGGTTGGAGATGTGACTGAGGATATGGAGAATAGACAAGTGCACAAGCACCTTTCTTACCAGCCCGAAGAGACTTCATCATAAATTAAGTGAAGCCCAGCAAAGTCGATCCTGAAAGGCTGAGTGAATGTGATGTGCGATGGAGGTGGTGAGAGAACATTTCAACGTGGGGGGGGAGCTCCAAAGTGGAAACCACAGATCCCCATGGACAGATCCATTCCTGCACTCCATTCACAAGGCAATTTAATAGCAAATAATGTCACATTTCATTCCGGTTTTAACTCAAATTCCCAAAATTCCTGCATTTTACATGTTAGTTCCTAAGAAAATTATAAGAAAAAGTTTCTATATATTGTGTGCATTCATCAGAATCGTCGTTTTGCTTTGTGTTACCTGTCATTTTTCAGCGCCCAGGGCTGTTATGGCACAAAGATTCCCATGCTAATTTTTAAGGTGTCCTTAAAAACAATTGTTATGCTTTGATAAGTTACCTTACTAAGTATGGCAAGAAACAATGCAGTCTTTGTTGGTCTTTTTAGCTTTCCCTTTTTTAGCTTTGTCAGAAAATAATGTGTCCTCCAAATGTGTAAGTTATTAGGGAAAATGAAAGATGAGACTGGGAAAAAAAAAACAGAAATACAGAGGCGTGAGGAAACAGCACCGATACAACCACAGGACTGGGCAAATGAAAATCATATATAATGATGTTATGTAATTATTGGGAGGGACTGAGGATGCCTGAGGGCAGATAATGTCAGTCTCCTGCTTTGAAGGAATCCAGTGAAATGCTTCATTTGAAAAAGGCTTATGTTCCTGCAATTTTGGCATTACGATTGCGAGTTGCTTTTTGATGGGGGCAGGTATGAATGAACATGTTCCAAAGAGATCTGGGCTTTAAGGCCACAGTGGACTCCAGCCATGTACTGTATTTGTGATCTGTCAAAAGTCAGCTGTAAACCCGTGGAATAAATTAATCTTTGGAAAGTTGGTGCTGGGTCCTCGGACTTTTGAATGTCCCTGAAATGAAGTCTGTCTGTGAAGTCTGGGGACGGAACAGTGACACTGTGGGTTGCACTGCTGCCTCACACCTCTGGAACCTGGGTTTGAGTCTCTGCCAGGATTCCATGTATGTGGAGTTTGCATGTTCTCCTGATGCTGTGGTGGGGAACCTTCTGGGTACTCCAGTGTTCCCCCACAGTCCAAAAACATGCTGTGGTGAATCGGAGTTACCAAACTGCCCGTAGGTGTGCATGTGTGACTGCAACCAGTGATGCATTGGTGCCCCATCCTGGGTTGTTTCCTGCCCCGTCCTTCCAGGATAGACTCTGGACCCCCTGTAACCCTGATTAGGACAAGCGGCAACAAAAAACAGATTGATATAAAGTGACACTTCTTTTCAGTTAATTGCTTTGGGGAAGGAATTTTTTTTACAATTCTTTATTTATTCACAGAAAAAAATGCAACAACGGCTGTTGAAACCCAGTGTTAAATCTGTGCGGACGCTGTAGGACAGCTTGGCTGGGACGGCCATTGGAACAGTCATATTCCTCAAACTGAAACACCTCCCACACCCCCCACCTGGCCAGTCAAAGCCTTCAGTTCTGAGCACTGCCAGATGTTCCCCAAGTACTTACAGCTGTTCTGCATCATCCACAGATTGGCAACATGGCAGCTGGGTGTGTTTGACCAACCATGTTACACAGTGCAGAAGCTGTGAGTGCTACCCCAGGGCTGCTCGTCGTCACAGCTTACAGATACGATCGGGGATGAAATGCCAGCCGTCCTCAGCCTCCATCTGCACATATCACACCAACGCTGGAGTTCCATGCTGGTTCACATCCTGAAGCCATTTTGTGAACCGTTGAAATAATTTAGAGATGTAGATGTTCATAAAACAAAGTAATTGGACTCTATTCCAGCTGAATCTGTCATATTTAACTATTTTATTATTTATTTTACCAACTTAATTTTTTTATGGAATCTCAGGTTTACAAATTCAGTAAACCTAACGGCTACCAAAATAGAGGATAGTTTACGCTTGAATCAGGAAGTTGCGCAGCTGAAAGCTGGACGATCACATGAGATGCAGGATCGATGCATCCAAGCACACAACACCATACTCAACTGTGTGCGTGGCTGACAAACCCAAACATGCATGAATCATCATCACTTGTCCTCATCCAGTGCCTCATTGCCAAAGAGGGATTTAGCTGTTTGTAAACACAGATCACTCTATTATATTAGCTAAGAGCTACAGTGTATAACAACTATTTGTTTCGCACGTTTCTTTTAGTTTCGCACATAAACACATGAATCTGTTGCATAATTAACTTGAATGCTTTTAGATATGAGAAAACAGAAAATAGATTTACTATGACGTTCCAGTTGAAAAACATTGGATGACCTCTTATTTTTTGATCATGACAATTTTAGTGGAAGGAAGGTATCATTCATTGTAGGTAATTATTCAGCTGTTTTATGTCCTTTATACTGAACAAAACTTAGCATCTTTGGCACAGAAGTAGACAATGAATGTGCATTCATGTAGTAATACAGTATCTAACCTTTATCAACACATTAACTTCACAAATCTAGCCCTCGGAATAATTTTTTAATGTGTATTTTGAAGTGTGTTTTTTTCATTGACAATATACCTAATAAATCTTCTTTAATATTTAGAACGTAGAAGGGGTCTGCTGCTATTTTTACAGTTATGAAATCTGTGTTGTGGGGATGCATGCCAATTGGATGACAGGTTTAAGAAGTAAACAGCAGGAGTAAGAGTGATAAAAATATAAATACAGTACATGTTATAGAAACTGAAGACAAAAATTAAAAACAATGTGAAGAGACACTATGCAGACTGAGCATGAGTCTAATGTCAGAGTCTGAGTCTGATGTCAGAGAAACACAGTCAGATTTTCAAGTTTAATTTTGGCATATGACCGACCGGCTTTTGTACTTTTGTATTTTAAGGGTACAGGGATCTGCTCACATACAATTAAACCTTTAAAGTTGTAATCAACAGAGATTATGACAAAGAACATGCAGTAAGGTTGCCTGTAAAATACAACAAGAAATAATGCTAAAATAATCATGGTGAAAGAGAGGCAGTTAAATACAGTATAAACCTAAGCTCATAAATCCAATGTAACTGGAAAATGTGCTTCTTAAGTCTAATCAGCAGCCTGTGCTGTAGTGCTTCGGTTGAGTTAACCTTATCTTAGTAATGTCAGGGTCAGTTCCCGTCTGTCCGAGTCTTTCATGTCTCCTCCCTGCTTGGCCAGCAGGTGTCGCTGGCCATCCTGTCCTCCCTGTTGTTAAAGTATTTAGTGTGTCCCATGGCTCAATGTGTTGGGCATGAAGCTATCAAACCCTGTAGTCCTGTGTTCAGATTCTGCCTCCTCTGTTTTTGTATTTCGTCCCCTAGTGTTTCATTTCTCAGTTTTTCTAGTTGCTGTGATTTTGTGGTTTTTTTCAGCTTTGGTTTTTTGCTTTGCCTTGCTTCTGTTTTACCTGCCTTGTTATTCCCCAGTGTTAGATTCTGTTTCCTTGTTTCTCTGTCAGTTTCTTAGGTTCCCTGTATGATCTCCCAGTTCCTTGAGTTAATTATTAGTTTCACCTGTTGCCTGTTCTTGTGCCGGTCCTTGTGTGTTTCCTGTTTGCTCATTGTCCTGCACCCTCCCTGATTGGCTAATTGTCTCATGTCTCACTCCTGCTGCATTGTTCCCCAGTTCAGTTTCTGTATTTAAGTTGCCTTAGTTTAGTTCACTAGTGGGTCATTGTTATATGTCAGTTGCATGCGGAGTCCCTGTTACCCTGTGTTGTGTTATGCTTCAAATATACTAGAATTTTTCTCATATTTGAGTTAGTTAACAACAGGCCAGATGTCAGCTTGTCTGAAAGTCATGTTTTGCTTCATAATCCCTGTTTTGTAAGCTTCCTTTCCTTTTCATTTCAAAGTCTCTGCCAAGTGCTGTAACATAGTGTCTCCTTCCAGAACTTCCCTGGCTTAAAACAATTCCATCAATCACTAAAATCCTAATGGATCCCCTAAGATACAAATGTGGTAACCAGTGTAAACAAAGCACATACATTCATGATGAGCGCTGAATCCGAACAAGCATTTCAGGTACAAGCAAATAAGGGACAATAACAGGAGAATGGTGTTGTGTTATCAATGGGGGGGTGGTGGCCTATTGGTTAGGGAAGCATGCTTGTGATTGGGAGGTTGCTAGTTTGAATACCCAACCAGCAAGGTACCACCTCCAAGCACTACTCTCTGGTAATAGCTGCCCACTGTGATCACATATGAGTTAAAGGCAGAAGATACATTTCAATGTGGTGTGTCAATAATAATTTATTGCTTGCAGAGTCATCGAGGCTGGATGATGGAACAATAACTATGAAACCCCCTTATATACAGGGCTGGACTGGCCATCTGGACAAAAGTTATTGTGTGGGACAAATATACTGTATCAGTCCATCATATCGTACATTCCTTTAGTCTTCTACACACTTAGCGAAGAGAGGAAAAAGCTCTGTGTGATAAATTTCCCAGTGTCACCTCCCTGTGCAAACACCACATGTATCCTAAGCGAGCTTCCATGCAGATAGCATGCCAGACACACCCAAACACAGACACTGAACGTGCTCAACATCACAGCAGCAGCTTTTCTCATGTTATACTTCCTGTGGGCTGTGGGGGAAAGGCATACCCAATAAAGACAGAGAAAGAGAAAATTAAATTTGAAGGGACCAGGAAACATATCAGCCTTTAACAAAGAGGTCGAATTGTCCCCCATTAGAGCTCTTGATTAGAACCACAAAGCAGCAACTCAGAACTGCTGCATATGACCGTATCCTCCAGGATGATCCTGCAAAACCTCACTCTCGCTCAGGCAAAAACATCACTGCATATTTAACCACAGGAAACAAACCTGATACTGAGCTGAAGATAAAAAAAAAAAAAAGTCTGCACTAAAATGTTTAATCACTTTGAGCACTGGAGTGAAAGAAAAAAAAAACTAACTTCTGTAATTCGGTGAAAAGAAATCTATTAAAAAGTTAATATAACTTTGTAGCTGTTTGCATTCTTTCCTAATCAAAAGTCTGCTCAGTAATACAATAAAGAATTAATGTACTACCAAGAGCCAGTAAATCTTTTAAGTGCATTTTATATTAGTAATATTTGATACAAACAATGCCTATAAAGTCATTTTAAAGCTATTATGTTGATACCTAATTTGACCTCAGTAAAAGAAAATATTGTGCAATGACTCCCATTTTCCTACTTTCAAATAAAATCTAAGCACATGATGTCAGAACCATGGGATGAATGACTCGGGGCACGCATGGTGAACAAACAAAAGGAGTTTTATTGAAGAACAAAGACTAGAAATAAACTGGATCACGGGGGATCAAAACGGGAGGATTGGGTACAGGCAAGAAGACGGTAACGTTAATGACCAGACTAGCAACAAGACAAACGGGTACCTAAATGCATGGACTAAGAAGGGGCAACAAGCATCAGGTGTAGGGGATCAGGGCATGTGAGGGAGGAGACAAGAGGGTCAGGTAGATGTGGCAGGCCGGAAGTGACACATGACAGTTCTATTGGACTAAAAATTATTAAAAGCAGTTTTCATTACCTTTGAGCAGAGAATGTACTGCTTATTAAATAATACAATATGCTTTCGTTAGAATAGACATGTACCATAGATACATCACAGAAACACTCTACAGTGTTTAACAAACTATACTCCATATTATCATTTCAGTAACAATACCCAAGGCGCTTGATTAGAACACCTCACATATTAACTTTTGTAAAAATTAGAGATGTTTTATAGCATTATAACATGCCAAATTAATAGGGTCTTATATAACCTATGTGTTAAACGACACTGAGCTCTTAAAAAGTTACAGAAGACGGAAGACAACGGAATCCCTGACTTCTTTTTGTCCAAAGTTATGTACAAGCAAAGCAAATTGTAAATTTTATGATAGGCCAATAATAATAATAATAACAAAAAAATTTACATAGCAACTGTTTGATATGCACTTTTGAAATAATGTATTTTTATTATGAACCATGCTGAATGTATATTTTTCCAAAACATATCATCATGTTTCCATTTGTACAGTTATAGGAAACGCGGCACATTAACCATCTTTACCAGGCAAAAGGCGTCTGATCACCGGCACCTGTGGGAGCCGCCTGGAACACGTACATCTCAAGTGCTTCTAGGGCCACATAAAACATAATAAATATCGGCATCATTTAAATACACTTACTGCTCATTTAAACGATACATTACGCAGGCACCAGTCTGATCGTTTTTTTTTTTTTGGTTTTGTATGGTTTACAAGTGGATTTTATGTGCTTTTACAATATAGTTTGCTGGTTTATGGTTATTCAATATACAATTATGAAAAATTGATAAATTAATAAAATTCCAGCATGATTAGTACAACAATCAAAAGAATAGAAGAAAAAATTATGTTGTTAATATTATTGGATTCAGCATATGTTATTTATTTCAAATGTAATTTATTGAAAAAGTATTACATTTTCGAAGTGTCTTTTAAAGTGCTTATGTTTCCTTAGTTTTAGTCAATTGAAATATGAGCCAACAGGAAAAGTCAGAAGCATCACCATCAGTGTAACGATGAAAAAACACTGCATGAAGTGACACTGCATGGAGTGAGGTCATTACACACACACACACACACACACACACACACACACACACACACACACGTGCTTCTAATAAGCAGCAGTACACAAGTACACAAAGTAAAAGAGATCTGGAGAATAAAACAGGGTGTTTTAAATGTTTCATGCCAACCCAGTTTTAAGAGTTACAGTATAATAACGGAGTATAAGGCCAAAGTATTATAAATGTCTTCCTGTCCTTTGGAATGTATAGTCATCTAACAGCCTCTGAAAGCATATTCACATATGCTTCATTACAGCAAAAGGTTTACAAATATTACTCCTTTAAGAAAAATAAGGACTTCTGAAAATTCTACATAGCTTTAAGGCACATTATAAAGACACACATCCGAACTAAAAGTACTGTAAAACTGGTAGACTATAGAACATGAAAATGAATTAAAATTGTAATGTATCCTGGCTGCATCGACAAATTCTATGCAGGTAAATACAGTAGTAATAATCTTTCAAAAAAATAAAAATTCAGATAATAATAATAGGCTAAAAACAAACAGCCATACATCCACTATAGATACAGGTAGAGAAAATAAGCTTATAATTTCAATCACTTTGTATAAAAGGCACGTGTGTCTACCTCAACTGCCCGGCTCATCACAAGAATCCAGCAATAATCATTTAAACCCATTTCCAAAGTCGCTTGAACTCATGTGTTCGTTTATGCGCAGCTGGCCATCAATGGATACGAAGGATCCGTCGGGCAGTTGCTTGAAAATGCCCCTCAGAGTATCCAACTCACGGCTGAGATGTTCCACCCTCTGTCGGAGTCTCTCGTTGTCCACCGCCAGCTCCACCACCTTCTGCTGCGTCTCCGCGTTGCGCATCTTCGCCTTGTCCCTGCTCTTCCTGACAGCCACGTTGTTCCGCTCCCTCCTTAAGCGGTACTCGCTGCTGTTTTTGTCAATGTGCTTCTTGGATCTGCTTGTCTTCACCGGTCCCTGCTGCTGGTGGGGACTGGGTACCGGTGTCGGAGGAGGTGTCGGGTGGCCAGGGTGGATGTGCATGGACGTCTGTGCGCAATGCGCGATCTGGTACTGAAGATGCGTAATGTGCTGCGCAGGATGGCGGTGAAGAGAACTGGTGAAAACGGGGGAAACTGATGATTGACAAATCTCGTCATCTTCTCGAGGTTCCTGTTTTATCGCCACGGGTCGTTTTCCTCTGACAGAATAGTTCTCGTAAATCGGTTCAGAATTGGAGGCACCTGTGTAGTTCGCCACGCCGCCGTACTGCTGGTTAACCCTGGGCTCCGGGTATCCGTAATCAGCGCCTGCCAGTTTGACTTTCTCCAGTTTGTTATTGTTATGCAGAAGATCTTCCAGAAATTCGTCGTTCAGTTGCGCAGGATCGATGTATGCGCTGATATCAACCGAGCTTTCGTTCTCGCAGATCTCACTTAGGTCTCCGATGGTGTTAGTTTCTTTGTAGCAGAATGAACTTTGCTGTGGAAAGCAAGTCATTAGGGGTCGTTGCGCGACCTCGTACAAATTCGGCTGCTCCATGAAGGATCTAAAGCGCGCCAGACATGGTGAGGAGCTCCGGGGATCCAGCTTGATCGAATGGAGGGATAAAAAAAGCAACACTCGCAAATGTTACCCTTTATGACAAACAACCCATATTCTGACCTGCGGTTAAAGAGTTGCAAAACCTGTAGTTGGAGTTCAACGAGATACCAAGAAGTAATTAGTAATTCACTCCTAGAGCTCGCCGTTGACTGCCTATATATATAGGGAGTGACGGCTTGCGCGTCAAGTTTTCTGGGTCCTAACGCGCACTCCCCTGTAAATTGAATACGACATTTTAAATGTGTTATGTGTTTAGGTTAACCATCAGTAAAGACGCCAAAATATCTAACATGGATATTTAAACTGCGGTTACACGTTTACGTTTTTACTGATGCATGCACTTATCGGCAAATAAATTTAGGCTATGTTGACAATTACTAAGTATGCTCCTGATCGCCATAATTCTGAATCATAGTTCTCAATTTCGTCATCATTTCCCAATTTCTTATTGTCACTGACTGATTACTTTTCATTAGCAAACTGATACTTATTCATGTCAGAGACACCAGTTTCAACACTGCAAGGCTCTGCATTACGGTATGTAAAGTTCACTGGCTGGAGAAAGCAGTCGCATGCTCATGTAACTTCTTCAGATCTCAAGACACAGTACAATAGCAAAGAAAAAAGCCACACAGAACTGTACGTGTATAACACAAAAACAGCAAAATAGCAAGATAAGAATAACAAAATCATGTGCTGCTATAGACTTTGGACCCCATGCAACCTACCACACTGTTCCCCCAACCCAGACCAATCCAATTATGTTCCAAATTTTTTAAGGCCTCTGTCACTCAGGGACCCATGGAATTATCCTAACTTTCTCCCCCTTTACAGCGCCCCCTGACTGTGGGAACCGAAAACACGACAATGCCACATCACTGCAGTTTATGGAGTGTGTCTTTAAATCATTTTGAAAGCTTGGGTTTTTCATGTGGTGGCTAACATGATGAGCACATAAATGTATAGTTTTGGGTGTAAAATTATTACAGTGGGAAACTACATAATCTATTTTGACCAACAAGACTAAAGCAACTGGAAATTGTGCCAAATGATGAAAATTGTACAAAACCATTTGCATATGTGTACCAAAACATTTGGAAATTAGTGTGAAGCAATGAGAAATGATGTTCTGCTGTGCAGAAGTGACATTATGGCGTGGGGATTACACTTGTTTTGTACATGTTAATTGTCATTTGAGAAATGTGGCAATCAAGAAAAACTGTAAATGACACTGCTGCCATTTTTGTTACAACATCTATGGAGTTATTTTCTTTCCATTGTCAAATAGTAACACTGTGTTGTGCTCTATCAATACACACTCACCAGCTGAAGGTTCATGAGATCCACCTCTGAGCTATTGTAGATAACTGCTTGATCATTGGTTGTTCTAAGGCATCAAACATTCCTCTCTATTAGTGAGTAAAGATTCATCTGAAATCAATTACAGTTTTGTGCTTGTGGAGTCCAAACGTTGCTAAATGAAGTTGAGAACGATGTTATTATTGCCATCTACAACAATGGAGTAGGAGAGAGGTCAATATAGGGGGAGGACAAAATGTAATCATATAAAGGCAAAAGTGGGGCCACGTTGTCTCGTCTCATTGTATACATGTATATAGCTGAGATAAAGTTTACTTTGACTTTTTTACATTTGTTCTTTATTGTTTCATATTCTGTTTCTTCAAATTCATATTTGCATGTTATATGGATGAACTTGAAGAATTCAGTGCATTACCAGCAACTTTGAACTTTCTTCATGTTAAAATGTTCATAATTCAAACACATTTTGTAGAATATCCTATCTGTTGTACTGTACTTCCATTGATTTTCTTCTTAAGAACAATAAATAATTCATTTCAATAATGCAATCACAAAAAAGAGAATACAAACTCATTAACAACATTGGAAAATAAAGTTTTAACTTTATCTGATGTGGTGTGTATGTATTACCAATGATGGGCAAGTCATCATGTCTACAGATGTTCTTGGTAATTCATTAATCCATAGATGCTTTTCAACAGATAGGACAACAGGACAGATAAGTCCTGGCTCTTAAAAGAGCCTTTGTTTTAATGTGAAGAGCAGCATCAGGTGTCAGGGGCATAGTAGCTGGTTTAAGATACATAATTCTGCCAGGAAACTCCACCAGCTGGGGAAGAGAACTATTGGCAGAAGGTCTCCCATTTAGCTACCGCCTCTTGTGAGGGGTAGTTCATGCCGAATCTCCTTTGGTGGAAGGTTCAGGTCCAGAAAGTACAAATCCAGACCAAAGTTTTGTTTCCACCAACCAGTTGATTAGAAAGAGTCACAGTCACTGAGCGCTGGATTGTCCTGGATTTATGTTTTCTGGACATGAACTTTCCATCTCTGTCTGGAATGGATTACCTTGGTGAGTAACTTCTCCAACACTGCAAAAGGTCATACAGGTGAATACACCTAAGTGCTTTAAAAAGTTTGCCTGTAAATGACATATTAATGTACTTTAAAAAAGAATGACATAAAGGAAGACACATCTGAATAGTTTGAACTTCAGTAGTGATTAAAGATTGGATATAATATTGTATCGAACTTTGTGTACGTTTATACAAATATAACATTTAAAACACCTGAGGGGAAAGGCCTCACCTTCCACAAATCCATGAGGCAAGGGAGAAGGAAGAGGTGCATCTTCTGGGAAAGCTGTCTTGTCTTCAGCCAGGTGTTTTCCAAATGCATAGGCAGCAAGTATCCCTCCACAGCTATTCCATCTAAAAGCTCCCACATCTATTGCCCTGAAAAGATATTTTGCATCCACCGGAGACAAGAGTATGATAGAGAAGGTGCCCTTGTAATTGTAAAACAGAGAGCTGGAGCTTGATGGTGCCTGGATTACAATATGTTTCCAATCTAATGTCCTGACACAGTTGGGAAGATTCCATTTCTCTTGGAATCCCTGGGCAATCTCCCTCAAATCACCAGCTTTTGGTACTGGCAGATGTTCATCCACCAGGCTCTCCCAGATTGCCTTGGCCACGTCTGATACAGTATTTGCTGCAGTGGTTATGCAAAGTCAGGAACTGGAGGCAATGGTGATATAGGAGTCTCTAGCTGTTACCCTCCAGATTATGAGTCCAACTCTTCCCAGTACAGTAAAACTGCTCAGTGCTGAGCCGATAGCAAAGCTGAAACTCCTTGATTAAAGCTGCTCTCTGAACTTGTGAATTTTGTGTACACACTTTTTTTTGCTGTATCTCTTCTTAAAAATGAGAGCTAGTGCCCTCTTTTTGGAACAGGAGGTAATTTTCATTGTTTACATCTGCCGCAAAATGATAAAACACATTTTCGTTACGTACCTGTTCTGCGCGTACCTTTGCGACCACTGCCTAGTGAATATGGGCCCTTAAGAGTTATAATGGGGGGGGGCGTGTGGTTGAAGTTGGGAGGGGGGGTCAGAAGGAATGGTGAAGAAGGTAGGCAGGCAAGGAGAGGAGGAGGGGGACAGCAGACACTTTGGTTGGCCTTGCATCTGGGGGGCAGCAGATGGGTCAGCAGACTAGACCTCTGTGCCTATGGTCAGAAGGTCACTGGTTTGAACCCAGCCTCAGCAAAATCGTCTGTGGGCGCTTGAGTTAGTCTCTTAACCACCCCCAGCACCATGGGCATCAAAAGGCCATCTTGTCTCAAAACAGAAACCATTTATCTTAAATTTGAAAGGGCATTTTTTACAGTGCATGTATATGCAGGGAGTGATGCATCTTTCCAACAAACTGTCACAGCAGACCTACATGCATTCAGCCAAATGAAAATGCAGACAGTACAGAGATTTAACATACATTGAAATTATACAATTGACGTTATGGTATCCAGAGAGAGACCATAACCTCAAGTCTTCTCAAGTGATAGGGTCCAAATCGGGTCCAAGTCTCAAGTCATTTGCCCAAGTCCAGGTCAAGTCCAAGTCTTTCCATCAGTTTTGTCGAGTTAAGACACAAGTCATCAAATTTGTGACAAAATTATACAAGGCATTCGGTCTCAAAAGTAGCTCACGTTGAGGAGCCAATCTCAATAAGTCAAACATACAGACTTTTTTATCTGTTTGTTAAAAATAATGATTGGTATATAGTTATTTTTCGCATAAAGTCAGTGTTTCAGCCTCCAGCTATTTCTAGCGTGTATTTTTCTTTTGTACAGGTGACTAATGCATAGGATGGCGACGCCTGGGTTGTTGTATTAGATTTTAATATTATATGATTCACAGGGGCTTACGCTTTCGACATCCGCACCAGCCGATTTCCTTAGCGCTGGAGCAGCTCTACGTCTAAAAACACTTTAGCATTTTCGGAGGAGGTAGCGAACGGAATCGTTGACCTATTAGGTACAGGAAACTGGATGTACTGCTCATTCATTGGTTCTGCAAGCTGTCGATCATGTGGGGATTGCGTCATCCTTCCTGCCTTAGTCTCTGTACATTGTAAACACGATTTCGCAACAGCCGGGACGCCACGATGGAAGCTGAGGCAGCGAACTTCCGTTTTTAAGCTACGATGGACCATTTTCGGGAGCTACACCTCTAAGGTAACTGACATACTTTTTAGTTCTGTATCTTTACAGCACATATACAGTTAGCCTTTTGTCGGATTGTTGCTAGCCTCTAGCAGCACAAGTGCTGACCGGCCGCTGTAACCCTAGCCCGTCTCACCACCTCCGGTCCGCTCTCCATCTGTCCCCTTTCGTTACTTCTTAACCATCGCATAAACGATCATTTGGACATTACAGTCAGGTTAACCAGCCGGGTCTGATTTGGAGAGGTCATTGGGCGTCGCCACATGGGCAGCACAAAAAACGGAAGCGGTCCGATCAGGTCGTTTTAGATGAAAACATTCATTTGGACGTAAATGGAGACGTCGCATGGAAATAGGATAATGTGGATCTGATAGATGATAGAGGTGAATTTGTACGGACGCATATTATGTTTTGCAGATTGGCGAGGGGGGTAGAGCTGCACCATGATGCAACCGGAGGCAACAGGAGCGCGCAGCTGTACTTATGGCAGGAGAGATCAGTGTATATTAATGTAAATTAGCGGATCGCACAGCCGTTTATACACTGATATAAACCTTGGGATACGGCAAAAGACCAGGTATAGAATCTATAGTTGTATCGCAGCTGAGACCGCAGCCGTTTATACGTTAGTAAAGATCTCGGGATGCAGCCTGAACAGGCCGTTTATAAACCGTGGGAACCAGCCAAAACAGGCGTAATAAAGACACTAATGTCATCTTATAAGAGAAGTAGGATCACAGGCCTTAATCAGCCTGCAGATTGCAAAATAAATTCACATAACACACAGAGGTGAAAGTGAAGCTTGGGGGCAGAGCACACGGTCAGCCATTTATCCAGTGCATCTGAAGAAGTTTTTGTGGTTCAGGGCTTTGCTCAAGGGTCGAAAATGTACGGATGGTTAGCTTGGGACGCCACAGAGTAATTGTAGCAAAGGCAAAACAAAATGAAGCCAACATTTGTCTATATTTGCTTTTGTTTCTGAACCAGCAGGGGCATTTTTTGTAGGAAATTGATCTCCAACAACAGACTGTAAATTCCGTGTGGTGAGATATCGGAAAGGAAGGGAAGAGGCAGATTTTTGGGACAAATGAGCAAACCGTCGCAGCAGAAGCCCAACACTGAACAGAAGAGCGTGATCCAGAGCCAGGTCAAAGGCAGCGGCTTGCAACAGGTGCCCCAGTTGGTGCCCGTCAGTCAGGGAGGAGGAGGGAAAGCCGTGCCACCGAGCAAGATGAAGAAGACCATAGCGGACAAAGAGAGCGACGAGTACCGGCAGCGCCGCGAGCGCAACAACCTGGCGGTGAAGAAGAGCCGCATGCGCAGCAAGCAGAAGGCGCAGGACACGCAGCAGCGCGTCAACGAGCTGAAGGAGGAGAACGAGCGTCTGGAGGCCAAGATCAAGCTGCTCAGCAAGGAGCTGAGTGTCCTGAAGGACCTGTTCCTGGAGCATGCTCACAACCTGGCTGACAACGTGCACCCTCAGAGCGCGGATGCAGCCGGTGCCGCGCAGAACAGCATCAACAAGATCAGCGGCGGCCAGCAGTGAAGATCACGCTCTGTCCCGCTCCCGTCTGCCAGGGACAGTGAATTCTTACTGACTTCTGAACTATCCTGCTTTGAGTACTGGAGTGTATTTTCTCGAGGTTTTTCATGCCATGTAAAACAACTGAATGCCCCTTAAACATTTTTATTGCAAAATTAAGTTTGTTAGTACTAATGTTAATTGTTTTGTATTATGGTAGATAGTCATGAAGTACTAAGGTTTTGCAAGTTAAAACACAACCTTTCATTTAAACAACGTTGCGGTTGTTTTGTGTTATGGTTGACTGTAGTGAGGTATCAAGATCGTGCAAGAAATACTCTATATGTAATAGAAATTATATAAAATTTTAAATACAAGTGTTTTTTCAGCATTTATTTTTAATGTTATCTGAGTGTGAATTTGTGGGCGTCATTCAGCATGGTTCTTCGTCTGGTGTTTGTGGTTTTGTGTAAGTTTTTTTTATTTCGGATAAAATAGTTGGAGGAGTTTTAGTTTTATTTGCATTTCCATCACAAAATTTCAAAATCCCTTCTCTTCTTGATTATAATTGCATTAACCATGATTGCATTTATATACAGAAAAAATATTTTTTAACCTTACAGGTTAAGAATCTTTTCATTACACGGTTTAAGCAGACTGACAATCCAGCTGTCATTTTTGTATTTGATTCTAAGAATGATAATCTTGTAATGATCACATCATTCTGTGCTACCAGTTACCAGACATTCTGAGACAGACTTCTCAAAGAGTGTATTTTGAGGAGAAATAAAGACACAAGCTGCTTTCTTGATCAGCTGCAGTTCAGCACTCATGTGTAGTAAATTTTGGCATCTGTAATACCTGATCATAGTAAAGCAGTTGGACTCATGAAAAGGAACTGGATAAACATGCTTTTAATCTCAGCTCTGCATGTTTAATTTCTCTAACCTGTCTTGAACAGGACCACAAATCTTACCTGGAAAAGAAGTTTGTTGGGTTGAGGGATTGATTGATCTTGGACAGGATGAATATTTGTCTTAGTTCTACACATGTTTTGTTTTACATTGTAAATACACAGGCTCCCATGGTCAGTCCATGCTAGGCTATGTATAACACCATGTTTAAAACCTTTCCTGCATACTTTTAAAATTGTTTTACACAGTCTTTTGAAATCTACTTGCTTATGCCAAATGGTGCAATTCTGCTTGCACTGCTTGTTTGCCTATTGGCCATTTTTAATTGCCAGAGATTATGCTACATTAAGAAATGGAGAATATTTGCATGGAAGAATGCAGATGGTTAAAAATGTTGTACATCTTTTCATGTCTGTGTCCCATAAAATGAAATTAATTATGCAAGTAAATTAATAGAGTTTACAAATAGCAGAAAATTAATTATGACAAGTTTTGTATAGGAAATGCTTCTTATTTGACCTTTTGCTTAAGTACGAATGTTGCTGGGCAGCATTTCTCAGTCAGTGACGCTTTTTCTACCAGACTGGAGTTTGGTACTTTACTAATTCAAATAAAAGCATCATCAAAGCTATGTGATTCTCTTTCCTTTCTCCTCTATACAAGCTCCAGAAAATCTACTGTACACTCTGAACAATGGATGTAGGTTTATAAACAAACTGTATTTTGAGGATTCGTACATCCCACAGAACAGACAGTACCACATTCACCATCAAAGCAGAAAGTGACGGCATGTTCCGGAGAGGCAGAATCACAGCGACAGCGTGGTCCAGGGAGGGGCAGTAACACAGAGAGTACCACAGCCAACCCCAACATATTGTAAACACTCTATACAGATGCTATATACAGCACATAATATTAAACTGTGAACCTGTGACACAACACAATAACAGCACAATAAACGCTAACTACACACAGCTATTTACATTATTTACACGGCTGGCACAGGTCCAGCATGCTGTGCTGTCCAGTGGGCGCTACAGTATCATCCACAGCACAGATTTATTACGTCTGGCAGCCCTGGGAGCAGTGGATGGGGTCAGTTCAGGACACATGCTTTTATTTTGCACAAGGCCTTAGCGCATCCTGAAGATAATCTCGATTATCTCAGACTTAATATGTCAATAGAAACACTGCTGTAAAGCAAAGTACTAGCCAGGGAGGGGTCTGCTCTGCATTATCAAGCACGGTCCATTGGCACATGTCCTGCATGGTTATAACTGTACTATGTCTTCATCACTGGAGCACAGAGAATTTTCAGCATGTCCAGGGACCCGATGCGAGCAATAAAAGCATCCGTGTTTCATTATTTCTTATATCCAGCAGAACTGGAAGTATCTTTCAGCTAAACCTAACCTTAACACCTTCATTTAAGTGGGCAACGTAGTTCAGTATATATGGTTTAGGCATGAACATGCATGCAAGTGTCCTTAAGCTGTGAGTAAGTGAAGCTTAAAACATTTCAGCTGTTCAGCTGTTGCTGCCAGCAAATATTCATTACAGATGTTTATATTAATTTTTAAAACGGCATTTTTCAAAAAAGTCAAAGTGTGTGTGACTTGCAAGTAATTCGGATGTACTATTCGAAAGCCAACATGAAATGAAGAATAAAATGGTAATATAATAATTAAATAAACATGATTGGTAGCTGTCAGCACATGATTTTATAATGATTAACAGTCACTGTGTGTCAAGTTACAATTTGAATATTTCTTCATAATTTTCTACTAGTTATTTTTATACATTTTGTACACAAATTGTACTTTGTATGAACCTGTAGGGCCTGTCAGAGTTTTCAGTTTTAGAATATTCACTGCCTGTTTTCGCAGTTTGGTCTTAACTAAAATGATGTTGAAATATCTTTCTATGACTTCTTGTGAGTTAGTGATGTAATGGTTAAGAACAAATACTCAGCACGAGCATGACAACAGCCGAGCAGAAACATGATTACTGTAGCGTGACTGAGCTGACTTTAAAGTTCCAAACCGGAACACTAGCATGTGTGCGTGTAAACACACCCATCCAGAACAGCCACCCCCATTTGTGTAATGACTGCCTTCTCTCATCATTATCAGAGAGGGTTCAAAGAATTTTTTTTACACATAATAATAATAATAATAAATATAAATATATTTTTAAATATATTTTTATATAACTAAATGTTTTTTTAGTTGAATTTTATACTTTGCTAGGTTCCTTTAATCGTATCATTGCATTTAATAGGGCATTTACTGCTGCTTTATAGATAAACCCAGTGCATTTTTGTGTTTTCTAAGGTCCATATTGGGTGTTAAAGCAATGTTACATGCATTAGTTATATGCATGAGTTATATCCTTCTGTAAAAACCTGGTTTATTTTGCTTTAGTTACTGACTTGTGGCTGTGAGCCATCTTTTGTACTTCTAAGTGGACAGGTGGTCACCAATGTCTGACTTTCCTCTGTGAGTGACCAAAAAATGCTTTAGCAATGAGGACATAAAGCTTCGTTATTGGTTGGAGAAGCAGGAACGCTGCCTATGGCTGATTAACGATGCATTTTCTCTTCAGCCTGGTTAATTTGTGAGATTCACAGTGTGGATTAACATCCTTATCTCCTTAGATTTTCTTTTTCTTGGCAGGTGGAGATGCCTTAGGACTATGCTGACACCGCCTAGAAGTACAAATGACCAACTGTGTTTGACAGCTGTTATTGACAGCTGCACGAAGCAATGGACGGTATTGCTGTTCTTTTGCGCGATGGGTAGTGTGATTTGTGTGTCGACTGATCTATGCGCATTAAAACTTAGCCTGGGTGTTAAAACTGGGACAATCAGTTATATTACTGTTTCTCTGGACATGGTGTGATATAGCCTGATATCAGGACTGTCTAGGTCCAACCAGGACGTTTTGGGGTCTAGTTCATGTGATAGCTGCTGTTGCTACTGTCAAAACTGCAGGCCCCACCCTGACATGCATGTCGCCCTCTACTGAAAGAATATCACTACTACAGCCCCCTAGATCTATGCTTGGAGTGAGATCTATATGTCTTTGAGTGAGATCATGAGAAAATTGTTTACAGAAGGAGATGATCAAGACTGTGTGTGAAAGGAAGTGGGTGTCAGATGGACAGGGTGAAAGATGAGAGCGTTGATAGGTGGTGATGTGTGCTGAACAGGGCTGCTGTGCAAAAGTCAGACCGACTTTACTGACATTGCTAGGAAATATTGGCATGGTTCAATAATTACTATTGATCAAAGTATTTGGTTTGTAGACAAATACACAAAGTGTCAAGATTTATCTACAGTGAACACAGATTGTACTCCTTATGTGAGAAGTATAAGCTCTTTGATACCACATTTCAAAGCAGGTCTACTGTAGCACGCATGGTTGTATCTAATTGAGTTAAGAAGAATTCGAGGTAGTAGCTAAAGCAGCTTTGAGTCTGTAGGACATGTGGGCAGTTCCAAGTATCCTCGTTATTACATTAGCGGCTTAGCTTATAGTAACTCACATTTCCTGCCTTTTACAGGCTAAATTGAACCTTTGAGCCTGATTAAAAAAATGAAAAACAGAAAGATGTCAATATAGATCAGTACAGTATGGATTCAAACCAGTGCAATACAAATCAATCAAATGAGCCAAAGCAATCAAGAAGAACTGTAATTGTTCTGGGTGAATTAGGGCCTTCTGCACCTTAACCGCACTGTTGTGTTATATGCATGAAATGTTCTGAGAAATGCTGTTATAGTTGTGAGAACATTAAATATGTTTCATGAAATGTGCCAAAACAATTGAGAAACTTCCATACAGGGAAACAAATATAGAAAATGTCATAAACAAATGAACAAACAAACATCCCAATAAGGTTATATCCCTGTAGAATTGCGGAATCGTCATTACAATTTTTCTCGACAGCCGTACTGCCGGAGGTGCTGTATTGTATTGAAGTGCAGTAACTATTTGTACTGAGGCAACGAACAAACAAAACAACTTTTGCTCGAGGCACAACACCAGTCATTATTGGTGGTGTGATGTTGCAAATGTGTTACTCTTTCCCTGCTGAAGGAAGCATTTTGCAGGAATGAATCTCATACAATATCACACTCAAAGTTCTTAAATAACTACCATTTTAAATAATAATCTGATTCAGATTTTGGTGCAGTTTTTGTGCTGCATTAAGTTTTTTCCTTGATGCCTGTTACGGTACAAAAGCGCCATCTCATGGCCGGTTATCAAAATTATATTCAATCGCTCAGTTGCTTTGGTACGTTTCTCAGATCAGAATTGAAGTTCACAAAACATGTCCAACCTCCACATCGTCGAGACGCGTGTGCACATCAGTAAAGCAATGTCTTATTCTTTTGGGCAAATTGCAAATGCTTTGGTACATTCATACAAATGATTATATAATTTCTGTGCTGTTTCCTACATTATCAACTGCGTATGTCGTTGATTAAAGTGATATATGCTGTTTCTCTTCCGAATAGTCTCACCTCACAAAACAGCTAGGTATTAGTTCGTTATGTAAATCATTGCATGCAAAATGGATGATCCAGTTGTCATAACCAGTCAAGCGTCTTTTCTGTACTGTCCATTTATCCAGTGGCAGCGCTATTACCCTTAAAATGATGTTGAATAACAACTTACGAACATTTCAAGTTACGAACGGTCATTCGGAACGTATATCTCATTCTTAGTAGAGGAGCGTCTGTATATTTTTGGGTGTAAAATTACAGTTTTTCATGGCAGTTGTACAACAGCATTATAGTTTTTCTCAATTCCTGTCAAGCATTTCTCAAATGGTAATTAACGATAATTAAAGCTGTTCGGGATGGTAACCCAAGGTACACCGGCGGCTTTCGTCAGCTCTGGTAGAATATGATCAAACACCAGCAGAATGATAAAATCCTTCATAATACTTTACTGTCTGCTATAAAGTGGTTGAACAAATGTGGTATATAATAAATAATTAACAAAAACAAAGACAAATAGGATTAGAAGATGGGTGCATGGATTTACAAGAGACACAGTACATTTTTTGAACAGCATGATAATCTTATATTAGCAAAAATATTTTTTTAATGAAAATTTTTTTGATGGAAATGTACTACAGTTCTCTATATTAGATTTATATTATATGGCAGGATATGACTGATACTTTTTACTGAGAATAAGCTGTTTAGATTTCAGTGGCTACAGAAATGTAAGATGGAAGATCCGTCCGCTCTTCATGGTCAAGGGGTTCCAAAGCTTCAGACAGGGAATAACCCAGGGTGGGGTGCCAACCCATCACAGGACATGCGAACGCACACACACACACCTATGGTTAACTCGAATTCATCATCCTGTGTCTTTGGATTATGGGGGAGAAAGGAGAGATCCTGGAGGAAACCCCGCGATGACCCAGGGAGAGCATGCAACCTACACACACATGGAGCCATGGCAGAGACTCAAAACTCTGAGAACCCTGGTCCCATAGGTGTGAAGTGACAGTGAAAACTATTGCACCCACCACACTGTCCCTAAGGCAGAAGGTCACTCCTGTAAATATGATTAGTAATGTATGCATAGGCATGAATTGACCCCGTGCCCAGCAAGGCATGACAGGGGCAAGAAGCAGAGCTCCGTTAGAGAGTGTAGGCATCTAGGAAGTCCCAGAGAACACATACATAAAGGCAGAAGAGATGTCATGGAAAGGAGAATATTTACTTTTCCATAGCTAGTCATACAGATTGTCACTAAGAAATGCACAGAATCATTTGCTTATCTTTTTTAGCTGTTGCAAAATGCTCAAGGCAGCACGCATTGGAAATACGTTACACACTAACTTTCAATGTCAGTGTGGAGGAAAGCAGCTCTTTTCAGCCTTGTGGAAAGCACACCTGTTCTTAGTGGGCTTTTACTCACTCGCATATCAAGTCAGGATAAGATTTGTTTTTGGCCTCTGAGAAAGAGGTTTCTGTCTTTGTATCTACAACGGGGAAAATAAGTATCGAACGCATCAATATTTTTCTCAGTGAGTATATTTCTAATGGGGCTATCATCTAATGCACCCTGGTAGATGGCAGCAGATTCTTATCCAGAAGGTCTCAGTACTGTACATTTCTCCATTCACACTTCTTTCAAATATATGAAGTCTATTAGTACCATATGCTGAAAAACAGCCCCTCACAATAATAATAAATAATAATAATAATCGTGATTTACACTACTTATTTTAGAATGATATATTTGGGGGGGGGGGGTGAATTTTCTGTATGTCCAAAAGCTTCACTAGTACTGTGTGAAAAAATTCACGTTATCACAAAAACTGCAGGTGAATCTTACTAATCTAATGAAATATGCTAATTAGGCCAGCCGCCATGTGTATATATTGATAGCTTTACCGCTTGTGGACAATGACAACATGGCCTTCCTCTGGATCCTGTCTTGCCTTGCCTTTGCCGGGGCTGCCTACGGTAAGTCTTTATTGTCATTCGTGGCTTTATTATTCATTATTTATTGCCTTTCAGCTTCATACTGAAATATACTGCAGATCTTTCCTTGCTGGCCTCAATTAATTTGAACGTGTGTTGGAAAGTGATACTAAATAATTGTAAAGAATACACACTTTTCAGATTTGAAAGTATTGAAGCAATTCTTCCTTCTCTGGTTGGAATTAGGCTGCGGCGTTCCAGCCATATCCCCCGTCATCACCGGATACTCTCGGATAGTGAATGGTGAAGAGGCTGTTCCCCATTCCTGGCCCTGGCAGGTGTCCTTGCAGGTAATATTTCATGACTGTACGAGTTCCACAATACCTGTATATTTAGCTCTTGATGCTAATGGCTAGCTTTGCCGTCCAGGCCCTCCAGTCTCACTAATTTCTGACAAGCCAAACTTTAATGCTTCAACCGCATCACGGAATCAGCGGCTCTTTTGCAGGACTACACTGGCTTCCACTTCTGCGGCGGCTCCCTCATCAGCGAGTATTGGGTCGTCACGGCTGCTCACTGTGGCATCAAGTGAGTCAATGAGACTGACACCATATATACTAAAAGCAGCCATATTCACATATGGACGACATGAAAATGTCAAGTGTATTAAAAATGCAGGCGGTTCCAGAGTTACAAACGAGTTCTGTTCCCTAAGTCTGTCTTAAGTCAAATTTGAAGGTAAGTCGGAAAAATAATATCGCAGTACATAATAATCATTGTACATTGTAATAATAAAATGAACTACATACAGTACTGCACTGTACCTTCAGTGCAATGTTTTCCGAAGTGTGACAAAGTAATGCATGTTTTCCTTATTATGAACCATTATATTTAACCTGAATTTTTAATATAATAGGCTTTATGGCAGTCCATTGCCAAAAAGTCAGACGTTTTTAGCCCTGGGACTACAGTACCTGTATCCAAACAATTTCTGTATGAGCATTTATACATATTTTTTACTTTCTTCCAGAGCAGTTTTTCAGTAATTACTCTGTGCTATTTTTATGGTAGAGTGTCTCACCGTGTTATCCTGGGAGAACACAACCGCGCTTCTCCTAGTGAGGACATCCAGACCTTGACTATCGCTCAGGTAGGGGTACCATAACCTAGGGTGACCGTATTTTGGTTTCATAAAAGGAGGACACTGGGGGTGAATTGCTAGGAGAGGCATATATGCACATAGAAAGTGTTCTGACTGTAATAAGCAAATTCAGGCATAAAACCTGTGAAATAAAGTGAAATCCTAAATATTTCAGGCAAGATTTAGGTCAAGGACAAATCTGGGGAAAAGAGGCTGTAAGGTTACCCTGCTTGTATGGTTTGCAGAGATGGAAATTTCAGGTCCATAAACTAAAAATCCAGACCAAGATTTTGTTTCAACCAACCAGCTGAGTACTCTGACTATTTATATTCATTTGGCTGCATGAAACAAAATCTTGGTGCCCCTCACTTTTTAACCGTTGTTACGTTCATATATTGATAACTTACATAGTTTTCTGGTACTGCAGCGTTTTTCTCAAAAATCGTTTCCTAATTTGCTCCAGGTTTTCAAGAACCCCAAATATAACCCGTACACCATCAACAATGACATCACACTGGTCAAACTGGCCACTCCTGCTAAGATGACACCAAATGTGTCGCCTGTATGTGTGGCTGAAACCGCTGACAACTTCCCTGGTGGCATGAAATGTGTCACCACCGGCTGGGGCCTGACTCGCTACAATGGTAAGTGCTACACACAGGCATAGAGGCTCCAGCTTGGACCCCATCGCCCAGGTCCACTGGGGGAATTTAGCATCTGGGTTCAGTGGCTTTAGTCATGGCTCTGCTCTTGAAAGAATGCATGAATGTTGCATTTATATAGCACCTTTCAAAACACCCAGAGCGCTTTACAGAACCTATGGGGAGCCACTTCAACCACCACCGTTGTGTAGCCCCCACCTGGATGATGCAACGGCAGCCATTCTGCACCAGTATGCTCACCACACTGTAGCTAAGGTGGTGAAGGGGCAGGAGAGAATGCATCAGTTAGATACAGGCGATGATTCGGAAGCCAGATCTGATAGGGCCACAGCGGGCAATTTTAGCCAGGACATGGGGCTACCACACCTACTCTTTCGAGGTTCTGTGCTCCAGCCTGGTCCTTCTTTGGTTCCAGCTGCCGACACCCCTTCGCTCCTGCAGCAGGCCGCTCTGCCCCTGCTGACCAACACTGAGTGCCAGAGCTACTGGGGAAACAAGATCACCAACCTCATGATTTGTGCTGGAGCTTCTGGCGTCTCATCCTGCATGGTAAAGCTCTCAGGACCTCAGGAAGGCACAGTCACTTCTTGACATGTATCTAAGTGCACAAAACCGTGCATCCTCTACTTCTCCTCTCCCGCATTAACCATGTAAAGCAGTGTTTCCCAACCCAGTCCTTGGGGACCCCCAGATGGTCCATGTTTTTGCTCCTTCCCAGCTCTCTGCCAGACGGTCCACATGAGCTGGGAGGGAGCAAAAACGTGGACTGTCTGGCACTGGTAAAGCACATCTTTCTGATACTTGAAATAGCTTTTTAGGACTAGCAGATGCTTGGTAATCAGTTTGAGTCTGTGTGTGTGTTTCAGGGTGACTCTGGCGGCCCCCTGGTCTGTCAGAAAGAGGGCGCCTGGACCCTAGTGGGCATTGTCTCCTGGGGCAGCAGCACCTGCTCGACTTCCATCCCTGGAGTCTATTCTCGCGTCACAGAGCTCCGTGCTTGGATGGACGAGACCATCGCCGCCAACTAAAACCGCTCTCTTGTGTTTTGTTGGTTTTGGTTCCCGTGGTGATGTCAATAAAATTATGTGCCTTTCAAAGCAGTCAGTCTTTCAGTGTCTTGGATTTTTTAAAGATCAGAATAGGATCGGCAAAAGCCAAGCTGACTTTTTTTATTGCAAATTTCTCCAGGGAAGAACCAAATCAATGGCAAGAAGTGAATTCAAGCAGCCAGATACTGATCATTCCCACTCCCACTGAGCTCTCGTGAAATACAAATCTGCTCTGATTTCCATCAGCAAGTCGCTCTTCCCGTGTGGACTGAGGTTCATTCTGACTCTGACTTCTGAAGGATGATAAAGACAACTAGATACAAAGACAGAGCTTTGGGAACATATTCTCACATTAGGAATGTTTTTTTCCCACAACAATACATCATTGACACTTTCCAGTCCTGCATACTGTGTAACAGACTCTTCATAACCTGTTTTCTGCAACTGTTGCTATTAATGTCTCAGTAAGTTCATAGAGAAATCTTGTTCCGAAGCTACACAAATTCGATTGTAGTTTGTTTTCTATAGACTTCTGCTGTTTCGTCTTGCGTAATCAGATCAGCTGATTGTTCATCTTCTACTGCCCAGGGAGGTTCAGTAGATCTTATAAAGGCCCAGTTGTTGCTTTGCTGATAGTAGCCAGGCTGTCATGTGACCTGGGCTTCTTTCTGATGCACAAAAAAAAAAATAACCAAAAAAAAAAAACCTTTGGTGTGTTTAAAAAAAAGAGAAATAATTCTGGCACACTTCTACAACCATGAAATATAGATGAAGAACCATATTCTCCTCGACAGTTAAACCATTTTGTTTCAGGTACAGTGACCGCCTGGATGTGTGTTTGCAGAAAATGAGGAGAGGTTTTACACAGGCCACTTTCCTTCTGTGATTCACAGAGAAGAACACTGAAAGTTTTGTGTTGTCCTAATGGTGATTATTAGTAAATCTTACTTTTAGCCACTATTAATAATGACATTGTAGCAGAAACAATAGAAGATACATTTTTTACATAATGGCACACCTTGTTTATTCCATAAACTGAAAATCAGTGGTAAGCTCTAAAGTTCATACACTCAGAGATCTGATATTTTGGTTCAATGTTTTTTTTTTTCCAATTTGACCAAAAAAGAATATATTTTAGTGTCATTTTCCATAAACATTGGGATACTATTTATGTACTATAGGTAAATGACAAAAACATTTATGGAAAAACGCAGTACGTTTAAACTGTATTGATGTTTTTATTTGTGTTGAATCCACACTATTACTAACCATTATGACTTAAAGTATTAAGGCCAAAGATACTGACCCTCTCGCTATATATTGTTTTAATATATGATGTATTTCATATTTCTCTGTTATTTTCGACAGTTGAGGCTAAAGCGGCAGATACAGCATGTCACATTTACCTCTTTTTTATTATTGGCCAGAGTAATGTTTCATAACACTGGCAGCAGAAACCCACATACAGGGACAGTGTCAATGTGTGGCAGTATTTACAGGTGAGGATTCACCCTCAGACGCCGCTGGGCCGCTCGCTAGGTGGCGCTAGTGACGTCCGTGCAGGCAGGCCTGGCTGATCCTGCGGCAGTAGCATATGGCATTAAAGAAGCGGCAGTAGCATGTGTCACAGGGGTCACAACAGGGCAGCTGGTGGCCCAGACAGGACTCTTGGTGGCGGAAACAGCGGCGGGGAGAGCGGATGGCGCGGTTCTGGAGGCTAATGGCCTCGGACGCATCCTGCGAAAGAAAGGGTGCCACAGGGCCCCGGTTAGTTAATGCTAGTTAGGTTTACTGATAATATCAGCCATCTATCAGGTGTTGTAGATGTAAAAATGCCATGAAATTGTATTAAAGAAGGATATTATTATTGTATCGATGGTGACACAAACTGGATGTTGCAGATTAATGGTCATTTATAAAATCTTTCATAGGAAATATTTTTGCCAACATTTCATACTTCCATCTATGCTCAGATCATTTTAAAACATGCTGTACCTCCTCTTCATCGTAATCTCCAGCCTTGTCCACCAGCTCCTCATCTGTCACAGGACCAAAACGTTCATATCTGGAAAATGACCCTTTACCTGAAACCCAGAAATGTCCTATGAACATATGAACAACTTCAACATATGAGTGTTTTAACCAGAAAAGTCGATAGTGTTGGTCTTTATTTCAATGATTTTTTTTTGCTTATTACTGCTCACCCCTGTATCTGGCCCAGCTTACCTGCACTTATGAATATTCACCTCCTAACAGCTGTATGTTTATAATGTGCTATTGGCCTCACTTGTATGTCCATTTGTACATGTCTGCCAAATATATATAATATATATATAAGTAAATAAATGCTGTCAGATCAATTGGATCTCAGAAGAATACAAATGACATGAGAAACAGTCCCAATTATGTAAATTGTAAAACATGCTAAATGGCTTTCAGGATAAGGCTGCTTCTGATAAAGCTTCACATGTCATTTCTTTAAAAAGAGAGATAAACAGCCCAATAATTTAAAACAGAATGTCTAAGAAATCTTAAAGTCTGAAGTCCATGTCTCAAGGTTTTATTGCTGCTACAAGGGTCGCACAATACTGGAAAAAATATTTGAAAATTTAATCAATGAAATAATGATATTTATAAAACTATTATGAAAATTTCCAAAAAGTTAACTTAGTCAAATTTGTTATCTACCAATAGAGTTTGGTCCACGTATCAGTTCTGTCTCTGTCTAATTATTTCCATATGGTGGATGATGATTGTCTTGTTCACATTTTTCTCCCCATTATTTTTTGTTGAATTTCTCACAAACACACCATGCTGTCTAAGAGTGAGTCCAACAGCAAGGATGAAAATAACTATGATT
Organism: Hyperopisus bebe; assembly: GCA_026777045.1. NCBI lineage: Eukaryota > Metazoa > Chordata > Actinopteri > Osteoglossiformes > Mormyridae > Hyperopisus > Hyperopisus bebe. The sequence goes on from JAODJW010000019.1 coordinate 7,668,554, forward strand.
GGCTCAGCAATTATGCCAAAGCAGAAGCGGTAAAATTTACTTTTAAGTTTCTTTCCTTATGACAGAGTAAAAAACCTATTGATGATTTCAACCCAACAGACTGTTGCGATTCTTGCAACGTGGCAAATGCATTTGCATGATATGCAGTGTCGATATTAAACTGTAGGCCTTGCAACTACTCAAAAATACAATCAGCATTTCTAATATTGTGGTGTCGAGCAAAGAAACGAAGGATCACTGACCCACATCGGACAGGAAGGCAGACTCTCTCACTGTCTTCAGCAGGTCAGGTTGATGTTCTTCTGCGGTGGAGCTGACAGCACCAGCAGCCAGCTGGAAGCCATGAAATGCCCACCAGCAGAGCAGCACTGAGTTCCACATGGTGCCCTTGGTTTATAGTACAGCTAAACCAGCGCTGGGTGTCTATACAAGCAGTCCATGACAAAGCTGTTAGTGAAGCACTTCAATGCTATTCTCAATGGTGTATAACCAAACCCAAATAATCATAACCAAATAACTACAATCAAAGCTCTCTCACTCTGTTTTAAAGATATGTTCAGCTGGATTTAGCAATTAAAGAAAACGGCAAGATTCGAACTGGTGATAGTTCACTTTTTGAAATTCTTATTCACATCATTCTTTCGCTGTAACAATAAGTAGGACAGATTTTTTTCGTTCACGAAGAGCTCATTGAAGTATTTTATTAAAACAAATACTTGCTTTACTGGCTCTAAATATGGAAAAACACTTAAAACCTTGATGATTCTTAAAAGGAGAAAAATATACATTTTACATACACATTGACCTAGTATATGCTGTCACACCTTAAAATATGCATTCATATGTCCCATTATAATACAGCTCTATCAAACCTGCTTAAGGTGTAAAAATGCTCAAAAAAGCAAACAAAGTAATTGCACTGGAAACATGATCCCAGCCTACCTGCAGTCCTTATGAGTGCCGCCCAAGCCTTTCTGCAACTGAGTGAAAGAGAGGAACTCATTTATAAGTGGAAGAGAAACGCATGATCTGTATTAGTGGGTGGGAGGTGTGGTTTAGTGACGACTGAGAGCTCAGGGTGTATTCAATGTAAACTACAACATCTTCACCTGAAAACCTGCAAATCATATTAGTCACTGTAAACACCAAATGTCCTTTCATTTATATAGGAAATATACAAATTAAAACAAAGATACAAAGTATATATGCGATGTATATATGTGAGTATAGGGCGATGGTGGTGCAGGAGGTAGTACTACCGTTTGGCAACCAGAGGGTTGCAGGTTCAAGCCCTGGGTCTTCCTATCCCCATCGAAGTGTCCTTGAGCAAGACACTGAACCCCGAATTGCTCCTGGTGAGCTGGTTGGCGCCTTGCGTGGTAGCCTCCGCCACCAGTGTGTGAGTGTGCATATGAATGGGTGAATGTGAGGTGTAACTTGTGAAGCGCTTTGGAGAAAAGTGCTATACAAATGCAGTCCATTTACCATATATAAGGTCAGACAGCATGGCAGCTCCTGAGGTAGGATTTCTGTTCCACACATCTAGGCTTGGGACTTTGGATCTCCCCCCACTCCGTGTGTGTGGAGGTTTTCCCATGTGCATGGATTCCCTCTGGCCTGCATTTAGTCCTACCTGATCTCTCTAAACTGCACATAGTGTATATGATGGACTGGTATCCCGCCCAGGGCATACCCGGCTCAGTGACCTGTGACGGACCGGCATCCCGCCCAGGGCGTACCCGGCTCAGTGCCCTGTGACGGACCGGCATCCCGCCCAGGGCGTACCCGGCTCAGTGCCCTGTGACGGACCGGCATCCCGCCCAGGGCGTACCCGGCTCAGTGCCCTGTGACGGACCGGCATCCCGCCCAGGGTGTACCCGGCTCAGTGCCCTGTGATGTACCCCCCCAGGGTGTACCCGGCTCAGTGCCCTGTGATGTACCCGCCCAGGGCGTACCCGGCTCAGTGCCCTGTGCTACCTGGGAGAAGCGGTGGGTTGGAAGATGTATCTGCTCTGTCCCAATGGATGCGTTCATTCATAACGACTTCAGTGGGAAAGGTTTTCTGAAAGTGCTGAAGGTAATTCTCTTCTAATACTACAGAATGATTCATAAAAAATATGGAAAACATCCACATCCATAAACGATGTGTTTCACTTCAGTTTAGACAAGGCAGCCCTGATTCATGAACAAATGTTCAATATTTATATATGTGTGTGTGTGTATGCATATAATCAAGGTTTTTCTGTGAAAATTCCCCTAGCATGAGCTTATAAAAACCGAAATCCATGAAGCTACTTAGCAGAAGTTTATTTCCTGATAGAAAGAGCGTGACCAGCTTCACATAGTATGTACACTAAAATAGTTCATCATGTACAACCTTCATGACAACAATAATAAACAAGAATATCAAAGAGCAATAATAAATGATTTCTGGCAAATAGTAAAAGCTGATATACTAGGTAAAAGAAAAATAAATGAATTTTCTTTCATGAATCACCACAGCATAAAATGTTTAGAAAATTAGTCTGAAAGGAAGAAGTTCTCCCAAAGATTATCATTCTTATTGATTCGTGTATCTGTTCAATTAGTTGCCTTAATAGCCTGCAGCTGAAAGGTAACATTGATGCATTTATCTAATAAGCCATAGAATCAGAGAGGTAGAGAGTAATGCATGTGTCTTAATGGCGCATGGGTACTGAGCCACAATTGTACAGTATTTCTGCTTTTGCTGTCCATTTCCCATTGTAAATAATACAAAATGCTTTTATCTTGTCTGTTTTATTACAGAGGAGTTTTCCTGCAATTCAGTAAAACTTCATTAGTATAGCATTCAGTCTGTCCCTTCTAAATTTATCGCCAGCAAAACAGGTCGTTTCTCTCATTTCTGATCTCATGACCTGTGCGGTGAATGTCTGCATCACTCCTGAATCTGCATCCTCCCCATTTGCTTGCTGGCTTTAATTGAGCGCCTCCTTTCCCTCACCTGCGCTCTGAGCGCCTCGTATTTCTATGCTCACTGTGTGTTTTTTGATGCTGCTCTATCCCATGTATTATTTCTGCTTGAAAAGCTCATCTTCAATCACCACTGTAAAGTACAGGGCAGCTTATCGGTAGTCCGTCAGTAACTTAGTAACTCAGCTACTATTGAAGTACAAATCATGAACAAACATGGGTTAAGTGTATAACGGTTTCTGGTTAATTAATTCATTGCGTGTACAACTACATTATTTGTGCCCCCTCAAGTAAAGGTTTATCCAAATGCTTAATATTATGCTGTTCCTTCTATTAGGTATTAAGGCATGTTGTCAGGGTCAGTGCCAGTCTGGTCCATGTGCCTTATCCTTGTTTGGTCAGCAGGTGTCGCTGTCCATCCTCTTTGGTGTTACTCGAGTGTGACCCCATCTGAAATGTAGAGGAAGAAAATTCCACAGACAGACTGAAGGAGATGTAAAAGGCAAACTCGTGAAAAGCTGAGGATGAGTTCTGGATGATCTTGTAGCTTTAGCAATGTACTTACCCTCCTGTATATCTTTATACTGAGTTATTTAACTAAATGAGAGCTCACAGAAAGTCTTGGGATGCTCGCTCAACTCAGTAAAAATATTATAAATTAATTGGTTTGGAAAATGGATGGATTTCATAACAGTAATAACTGATATTTTATTGATCCCTGTGGGGAAGTTGCCTTTACGCCTCCCTCAACTTGCTCTTGGTAAAGCAAGCTGTCCACAAAGGGCAGCCACCTGTTGTGGAACCCAGAAAGCTGGGAGTTGGATCACGAGCACGAGAGATTGGAGCACGAGGTCAGCAGCATGAAGTGCCCGAGGCAGGTTGCTGAAAAACTCCAGCAATGCTTATAATAGTTCTCATTGTTATACTTTTAGTACTATACTAACTAGTAACTAGTAATACTAGTTGAGCTGCTGCAGATGGGATTGTTTTTGATACTAGTTGAAGTATCATAGTTTAATTTCTGATTGTTATCAGACAATAATCAAACAATCACCTTAACTATTAAACTATACACTTTGTACCATATACTTTGATGTCTGGCTATTGTTGCTCACCAGGGAAAATCGGATAAACCGAGTACAATTGTAACACTTTTTTTTTTTAATTGCCACACAAAAGCCATAGGTGTAAAACATCAGATTTTTATCCTTAATGTTTCTTTCATCTGTCTAGTACTAAAATCAGGGTAAACAATATCTGTTTATTGGTCGTGTTTGCCACAATGCATGATTAAAGAGCCGGTGTACTTTTGTTACATATCTCCTCACATATGGAAGATTTGTAAAAGCACCATGGGACAGCTGTAATGCCCTTCGGTTATAATGTAAACAAACCTGTAACGCAAAAGAGGTTGATTCTTTGTGACGTTATTTAGTTTTTTTGCTATTAGTTGACAAATTCTTTGAAAATCAACCACATTATCACATTACGACATATCCAGTCCCCTCCCTGGTCACCTGTGACTCAGCCTTGACCACAGAGGCTGTTTTATCATAAGTGCAGAATGGCATTGAGAGACCTGTCCTGTTCTCTAAAATCTCTAAAAAATGACATCAGGGCAAACCAGACACAGGGGTATTATTTAAAACAAGCCATATGGCTCACCCTGCTGCAGTACCCACTGCAGTCCAGAACACCTCAGTCAACCATCATCAGCAGTGGATGAAACAGTAGTTCGATATAAAAGGAAGGTCAGGGTGCTGGACATTGCTCTGGAAGACTGGGTAAGTATTCACCAGCTGTGTGGGAGAACAAGGCATCATTTTGGTCCACTTTGGGGCCGGCCACATGTCTTCTTGATGGTGGCACCTGCTGGCATGCCAACAGCTTCCGGAAGGTGCCTGGGCCTCCTGCATCATTATCCCAGAGTAGTGGGGACATGCTCTACACCACACCCAGAGTTTGGCAGGAGGTCTCCAAACCTCTGATAGTCAGCACGAGTGTAGCATCGCTGTTCTTACACGCAAAGGTCAGCATGAGTGCACCATCGCTGTTTTGGCTGGGATGAAGTACCACAACTGGTTTTCCTTCCAGCTGCATGCACCATTCACTCTGTGTAACCTACTGTGTTACATATGGACACATAGGTTAAAGAAATTATTTCTTTTCCTGAATACTTGGCCCCGTGGCCCAGATGAACAAAGAATGTCAAGACTATCTAAAGTAACTAACAACAAAAACCACAAAAATGATTACTCGTCTCAGATTTATTAAAATAACCCGTGAGTTTTTAAAGGTGATTAATGCGTCCCTGTGATTGCTGGAATCCAACATTTAGATTTCATGCTAAAATCCTGTCTCAGTGCAGTGTTTAAGCATGATGGTGGTCATGTAATGGTTTGGGGAAGCTTTGGTCTACAGTTTCAACATTTTCTGATTCTCAGTTTCTGACTGAATTGGTCACTCTATTGGAAAATGTCCAGTTAGATCATGCAAGACAATCCAGAACCCACTGCTTGGTCAACATGAAAAGGGTTGAATGAGTAGAATTGATTCATTCATGTTCAAACCTCATTCAGTTCTGACAAGGCCTCATGCCTCTGAGCTGAAGAGGTGCTTCAAGGCAAAAAAAAGTAGTGATAATAAAAAGTAGCATTAAAAATGGTTCAAGGGACTCCCAGGCCAGCCGAGAGATATAATCTCTCTAGCATGTCCTGGGTCTGCCCTGGGGTGTCCTCCCACTTGGACATTTACAGAGCTCCTCCCCAGAGCAGAGTGGTGGCTCTGAGGTTAGAGATCCGTGCTGGTTGCTGGTTTGTATCCCATGAATGTCTAGAGAGATTCTACTTGAGCAAGGCCCTTAAAACGCAGTTGGTGCTGGGTATGACATTAATCTACATCCAGCCCTACAAGCAGGTTTGCCAACTTACAGGGAAAATTTGGGGGTTGGTGACAGGATTGGCACTCCATCCACTGGAAGAAACTCACACTGGTCTGTTTGGACTAGTGTGTTGCTGAGGTATCACCCGCTGCTTGGCTGCACTCTGGTTCTCTTCCCTGAGGAGGTTTGTTGTGTGGTGGGTACAGCAACGTGCTGTAATCAGTGCATGCTCCTTAACTCTCTTTCTCTCTCACCCTCTCCCCAGGTAGGTGTCCCCAAACCACCTCAACTGAATCCTTTCAATGTGTAGGAACAGTGGCTCTAATTTGAGCCTCTCCCAAATGCCCAAGCATCCTACCCTATCTCTCAGGCTTAGCACAAACATTCTGTGAAGTTGGTTTTGGCTATAACAAAGCCGCACTCTGTTTGGCCCGCTGGTACCTGTTGGCTACTTCAGGAGTCCCATAAGATAACCAAACTCAGAAGGCCTCCTTTTTCAGCCCACCCCAGGCCTGGGATCAAGGCAGGGCCCCAGTATCCCTGTTCCAGGTGAGTTTTCTGGTTTGCTGGTTTTGTTCTTCATAAAAGTTGTTTGACCCACCCTTAGTTCCTCCCCTTACCTAAAACCAGTTAGCCTTTGAAGACTACCTTGAGCAATTGTTCCCAACAACATAGCTCCTAGGATCACTGGGACACACAAACCCCCCAGTACCTGTTCATTAATTATCTCCGAAATCAGAATAATTTGAAAACCTCTTGTGATAATAAACAGACAGGTACTATTAACTCTTTATTTTCATTCATAATTTTTAGCTAACTTAAGAAAAACATTACGAAACATCATTTCTTGTTAGAAAAATACTACAAAATTGGAATAACAATGTGCATTAAAATATATTACACATGAATGTCTTATATGTAGCCTACGTCTTCAGGGTGTGAGTTAACCTTTTTGTTCTCAGTCATTAAAGTGTTTTGCAAATGTAACTCACATTGTTTTCCTCAAAGCTTGTGGCATGACCTTCTTCTTCACAAAGAGTCTCTGTAAGAACTTATCACTGAAGAACGTGGGGAGGTACGTGTGGATGAGATACATCAGCTGCACTCCCGGCCCAGCGTAGTAGCGCACTTTAGGCTGTGGTGATGTGAGTGCATCAGCGATGGTGCTGATCACAGGACTCAGGTCCTCACTGGCTCTACTGGCATGAAGCTGGAAAAGCTCCTTGGTCTCCAGCAAATACTCCTCCCCATATTCCTCCAGCAGTCCTGGTGTCAGACTCTCTATTAAGTGCTTGTGCTGCTGTTCCCAGTACTCAGAATTACTGCACTGACCTGAAAACACATCCGGCATACATCCAAGATCAATTTTGCTATTAAGAAAAGAAAATGTTATTTTTTTTATTCCTAAAACAATAACTAACTTAACCGACAGCACTTTGTCAGTTAGGGAAAGCTAAGAAATGAAGATAACTAACCAGGCATGCCATCATCATGCCAACGTATTAAATTTCCAGTTATGTGCCCACGCGGTACGTGTCCAGCTTATATTGGCTGCTTGTGTTTAAGCACATTAAGCCCCTTTGATACTCACATAATTACTTATATTATTGTTATAAATACTGTGAAATATCAATCATGTTTAAAATACATCTGCAACACATAGATACATCACATGTTGAAGATGTACTATACATCTTATGATCAAAATAAGTTTATATGAAGTTGTACAATGGACTGGCCATGTGGTACGGCAAGGGGGCAAGGCAGGTGGCACGGAGCTCCCTCACCCGTCCTGAAGGCTGAGGGGAGGATGAGAGACACTTTGACTCCCCACGGCTGCAGCTCATGCCTCAGGGTGTTGATGACGAGGTTGAGGGCTGCTTTTGAGGCACCATAAGCCGCCAGGGAAGGAAAAGGCTGCTCTCCTGAAGAACATGGGATAGCATAATGGGAGAAACATGAATAATTACCATCCTGACACTGGATTTGTAATCTGGGCCCCTTAGACATATAACATTACAGTAAAATCCCGTAATAGTGGACTCGCTTATAACGGACGAATATCGTCTATAACGGACAAAGTCCGCTGGTCCCGGCCGTGCGCCTTTAAGAACATGCAGAAATAGCATCGGATATAGCGGACTCGCACATAACGGAATTTCGCTTATAACGGACAAACAAATTGGTCCCCAAGGCTGCTTTTAGCTGTAGTTCTGTTCGGCTATAACGGACATACAGGCTCCGCCTACAAGGCGCGTGGCGTGCCAGTGATATCCAGCGCAGATACGTACATAGTCGGGATTATTAATAGTCACACATCTGATCAGGTAAAGTTGGATTACTACATGTACAATATAATATATTTCTATACCACATCTATACCACAAATGTGTCTGCTGGGGTGTGGCATGAGTAAATGGTGTCCTGTAGTTGTGTTCTGGGCATACAGCAACTCTGGACGTAACGAACTTTGGATATAATGGACTGTTTATAACGGGATTTTACTGTAATGTGAGGAAATTGTACTAAAGATAAGATGTTTGAGCATGAATAATGATAATTCTGTAACACTTTAGGGGTCACAAATAACTTTGTAACAATTACTTCTGAAGTACAAATCGTGAACAAATATGGTTACTGCATGAAATACAAGAACCGTTATGACTGATTAATGATAAACAAACATGGGATCAGTATGTAACTAACACTTAGTTTCTGGTTAATTAATACAGTAAGTAAGAATGTACTGCTACGTTATTTGTGCCCCCAACAAGTAAAATGTTACCAATGATTCATTGATGATCAGCTACGTCTAAAAGAGGGGTATTCACTGTGATTGTTTTTACAGAGGTACTGGAAATCCGCCCTTGCATTATAAAAAAAGCCTGCTACTATCCGGTACTGATGCTTACATATTATATCCCACTGGTTTTCTGTGGCTTAAAAGACAAAAATGGCAACAAAAAAAAAAAAGTCAATGCTGAGCACCGAGGTTTTATTTTAATGAAACGGGTGGAATATGGAAGGTCAGACACCAGTTACTCTTATTCCATGTGCTGCCTTTATGGGTTCAGTACCTGATGGACTGGAAATTGTGACAATCCTGCCCCTGGCTCTTCTTAAAAGTGGGAGAAATGTTTTGGTGACGTTCAGTGTTCCAAAGAAGTTCACCTCCATGCAGCCCCTGTAGGTGGTCATTAGCGAGAGCTCTGCATCACCAAAGCTCACACATACCCCTGCGTTGTTCACAAGGCCCCACAAACCTGAAAAGGTAAATTGTTTTGGTTGTGATTTGGCTTATTGTCTTGGTTTATATACATGGAACGTTTATTTATTGGACAGATGTTCATTTTCCAAGGTTATGAATGGGTAAAATAACTACACTAAACATCCTTTCTGATTTTACGGTATTTAATTCTCATATTTTTTAAATTTGGGAAATATTTTAAATATCTTTCTTTCCAGAAGTTAGGAAAGTTATGTAACTGAAGCTAATGCAATATTTCTTTGCTAAAACTGAGATTTTTGATGAAAAACTCTGAAGATGCAATACCAGAGAAATAGGAAAAACAGAGGAATGAAAAGATGTGAACGCCAGTTTCATGACATTCACATGGCTGCAAATTAGCCAATAAGTATTACGGCAAACACAAAAAACACTGTTGAGCAGAGAATAGACTGCAATTGCTAAACACCCGATAGCTCATACAGAGAGCTCTTCTTCATCAGTCTAATTACAGCTCACAAAAAAATCACTGAAGAGAAATTGCTAATTGCTATTTCCTAGAAACCAGCACATGAAAACAAAGATGTTGTTGTTGTGGCAGCCAAATGTTATTTTTAATAAACCACTTTAAGCAAAATGTTCCGGAATAACCGCTGACTCTCGTGGATTGCTAATGATGGATCTAAGATATCAGATAAACACAAGGAAAGGAAGGAGTGAACAGAAAACAAACCATTCAGTAAATTTATGGAGCTGTAAGCACACATACATACAGTCATACCTTGGCTCACGTTCGAGGACGAACCCAAAACGTTCACGACCAGAATCATTTTTTCCCTTTTAAAATGATGTAAATACAAATAATTCATTCAAACCTCAGAAACACTGATTTTTTACAATTTTTTAAAAAAAAATGTCTCTCTGTGACCAAGAATACAGACTTAAATAACTATAAAGAGCAAAAAAGGGAAAAAGAGAACATACGTTTACGGAAGGCGGACCAATACACAACTGAGCATACGCTTGCTGGCGGGCTGGTCCCTCGAAAGATACCAAAACATGGAAAAGAACCACAAAACATCCCCCTCAAAAAAACTAAACAATTAACATTAAAAGACTGAGTAATAGTCAAAAACAATACAGTAATTTTGAAAATGCGATTTTTCTTTTATTATACATTATTTTCATATGCCTTTCATGATGCCATGCGTTGAAAGACGATGAACTTCTTTGTTTGTACTGTGAACAAACAATACAGTTGCCACTACGTGTGAATGGAGAATATAACACTTAAATAGGAGTTACTTAATAATTCATTTTATTAATGAAGTACTGTAATTTTATGTATAGATATGTGACTGTTAAAAACCATCACAAACGTTTATGAATCACTGAAAGGTACCGCTATAACAGAACGTTCTCTCTCTATTTTTTTCACAGGTACAAAAATTTTTCTAAAGTTTGGTTTGTAACCCGATTTGTTTGTGAACAGGACTGTTCGTGGGTCGAGGTACCACTGTATTTGTATTTCATTTACAGTAACCCAACCTCTAAAATGTTGCCTAAAGATAAGAGCTGAGTTTACAGTCAGGGGTTCATTTCCAGAGAGTCAATAGGATTATTGACATTTCTGGAATTGTTAGGTTCTTGGTTTTCCTAACCTTACCACCCATTCTAGCAGTATGGTTGATCTTAACCCTACCACTTATTAATCCTAGTTAATCCTAATCCTACAACCCACTCCAGCAGTGTGGCTAATCCTAACTCCCTAACCCTACCTTCCACTCCAGCAGTGTGGTTAACCCTAAACTGACCACGCACTCCAGCAGTGTGGTTAACCCTAACCATACTTCACACTGCAGGAGTGTCTAACCCTAACTCCCTAACCCTAACCCTAGCCCAATACCAAGGGTTACTATGAATTTAGGTTGGTACCCTGCATCTAAGCACAGGGCTCTGGCCTTGAACTCAGTACTATGAACTCCAGTGCCTAGGTGACTGTCTACCCTAGGGCTACTATGAAGGTAAGATGTTGCCCTCTCTCCAAGCACAGGACTCTGGGCTTGGACCCACGGCATAGGGTTACTATGAACAGGGAAACTTAGGTGACTGTCTACCCTTAATTCTGGGTAAGATTTGATGAAAGTCCTGGTAAAAAGTCACAAAATGTTATGGGGGCTCTGCGGACTCTCTCCTTGTATTGGGAGCCACATAAGCAGTCAAGGATGGACCCAATACCTAGGAACCACCAGTGAAAGAATTCTTACCTAAGAATGACCTAATTCCCTCTTACTGTACATAATACTTTCATATGCAATTTTTATTTAAGAAGTATCAAATTCTTAATTGTGCCTCTGCATAGTTAGAGCCACGCCCCTGGCTGACTGCTTGTGGGATAATGTGAAATAAGAATTTCCGTGCTTCCCTGACCCCTACTACCCACTCTCACAGAAGCAGTGGAATCACGGTGGTAGCTCATGTTATACTGTGACTTATTACCTCTGAGCCCAAGTTTGACTTTAGTCCTGCTGTAGGCTTTCTGGACATCTTTAGGCTGGGTTATGTCCATCTGGACCAGAGTGAGGTTTGAGGAGCAGCAGCGCAGCAGCTCCAGAGCTCCTGGGCCATCCAGGTGCAGCACGCTGGCGATGACCTCAAAGCCTAGCGAGTCCAGGTGCCGGGCAGCTGCATTTCCAAACCCAGAATCACAGCCTGTTGAGACAGAAGTTCAGTGAGCTCTATATCTCACATTCATCATGGACCTGGAAAACAGAATTGTAGGAATATTCACTAAACACCAGGCACTCTTGCTTTTAAATGCCACCACAGTTCAGGACAGGTAGTCTGGAACATAAAAGTATCTTAATAAATCCATTGTATCATCCATCCATCCATCCATTTTCTGTCACTTTTGACTGGTCATAGGGGCAGCAGTCTAAGCAGGGATGCACAGACCTCCCTCTCCCCAGCCACCTCCTCCAGCTCCTCTAGGGGAATGCCGAGGAGTTCCAGGTCAGCTGAGGGATATAATATCTCCAGCATGTCCTGGGTCTGCCCCAGAGTCTCCATCCAGTTGGACATGCCCAAAGCACCTCCCCAAGGATAGATGCCCAAACCACTTCAACTAGCTCCTTTCGATGGGGAGGAGCAGTGGCTGTACTTTGAGCTCCTTCTGAAGTTCCAAGCTCCTCATCTTATCTGTCAGGCTGAGCCCAGACAGTCTGTAAAGGAAACTAATTTCTACCGCTTGTGTCCACAATCTCATTCTTTCGGTCACACCCCAAAGCTTGTGACTATATGTAAGGATAGGAACGTAGATTGACTGGTAAAACAATAGCTTTGCCTCCTGGCTCAGCTCTCTGTTTTCCACAACAGAATGGTACAGCATCCACATAATTGCTGATCCTGTACTGATCTCCTGCTCCCATCTCCCCTCACTTAGGAACAAGACCCTGAGATACTTAAACTCCTCTACTTGAGGCAGTAATTCATCCCTAACTGGGTTGGGGCAATGCACCCTTTTCCAGTCGAGAACCATGACTTCAGACTTGAGCTGCAATCCATCCTAGAGCATGCTGCAGGTCTCAGCTCGATGAAGCCAACATGACCACATCATCTGCAATAACCAAAGACACAACCTGAGGTCACCAAACTAGGCCTGCTCTGCCCTTTGGCTATGCCTAGAAATTCTGTCCATAAAGGTTATGAACAGAATCGTGAAAAGGGGCGGAGTCCAACACGCACTGGTAGACTGGTTGGGCAAACTCCCATGGACCTTTCAGTGAAGGTAAAAAGCTGGTGTAGCATTCCGCAACCAGAATGGAATCTGCATTGTTCGTTCTGGATCCAATGTTTGACCAAGGGATGGACTATCCTCTCCAGTAACCTGGCATAGACATTCTCAGGGAGGCTGAGGAGTGGGATGTCCTTACAGCTACAGCTCCACAGAGCTGCCTCAGCAATGGAGGCTCAAACATCACGCATTCAGGCTCAAAGTCTCTAGGTTCTCTCAAGATATAAGACAAATTCTGCTTGAGGTGTGAGTTGAAGAGTCCCTGGACAAGGGTCTCTGCTACACACCCTCCCAGTATACTCTCACTATGTGTTTCTGCCTATCAAGTCTATTCAGCATTTTCCCCCACTATCTGATGCAACTCAAGTGGTGATCAGTTGATAGCTCAACTTCTCTCGATAAGTGCTAACTGTACTTATGAACACTGTTATGTTCGGACATAGTGTTTGTTATGGACAACCTGTGGTTAGCACAGAAATCCAGTAACAGAGCTCCACTCGGGTTCAGATCAAGCAGACCATTCTTCACAATCACGCCCTTACAAGTTTCACTGTTGCAACTCATGTGAGTGTTAAAGACCCCTTATTAAAATAATGGAGTCCCCAGAGGGGGCACCTTCTACCACCCCCTCCAAGGTCTCCAAGAAGGCCAGGTATGCTGAACTGATGTTCAGTGCATAAGCACTGCCCTGACTCGAAGTTGAAGGGAGGCAACACTCTCGTTCATCAGGGTAAACTCCAACACACTGGGGGCGATGATTAGACCCACACCTGCCTGGTGTCTCTCACCAAGGGCAACACCAAGAGTTCCAGAGTCTGAGCGATGCATTGAGATGAGCCCGACTATATCCAGGTGGTGTCTTTCTACCTCCCGCATCAGCCTGGGCACCTTTCCCCCCAGAGAAGTTATATTCTGAGTTCCTAGAGCCAGATTTGGCAGCTGGCGATTGGTCAGTTGAGGCCACCCGATCTACACTGCACTCAACCCCAGCCAACCCCCCCCCTGGCTGGTGGTGGGCCCACAGGAGGGCGGGGTCCATGTTACCCTTTTGGGCTGTGCTTGGCTGGGACTAAGGTCTCCCCCTCAGGCCTGGCACGACATTCAAGTAAGAATTTCATTGCATTCTGTACACTGTACTTCGTATATATGACAAAAAAAACTGCCCCTCAATCCAGCTGAGGGCACATGGTCCTTGTTGCTGCTTTTCATGGGGTCATTGTATTATTTACATAGTTTCTGTGATTATATATATTTTCAGGCCAAATGTCTGTTCAAACAACCTGGCTTAGATTATGATTTACATTCAGTTTTGTATTACATCCACCCACCTATTAATTCCGAGGCACAGTTGTGATGCGTGGCCCTGAAGCTACAGACACAAAGCAGGGAATAACCAGGGATGAGCACCAACACCATTCACACGCAGATAATTTGCATAGAAAGGTTTTTAAAATTGCCAGTGTATGTGTGGACTAAGTGTAGCAGGGTGGATTACCAGCTATGGTTGAAAAGTCTTTGCCCTGCCTATTTAGCGTGCCTGTAATTAGTCCAGTCTGTACAGAGGGCAGTTTGGCGCCATTTGAGCGTGTGCTTGGTGTTGGAATGACTGCTTCCACTGGCCATTTGGCGGGTCATCTCTTTTTGCCGCCTGGGATCTGGTGTCATCATTTGGCTGCTGATGTTGCAGCATGAGCAGTGGGTCTGTAGAGCTGTAAGATTGTCCCCTGTGCCATCCGCTCCCTGGCTGCTCCTGGGTAGGTCTTTACATACTCCACCTGGTTATCGGTGCCCCTTTGCTGGTTGCTGGATTGTTGGATATTGTCAAGGTACGTATGACTGTTTTAATGTAATCAAAGATACGCGTACTACCGTGGCAGGCTAGTTGAGGTATCGTTTTATGCGGGTTATTAGTTTTGAGGTGCAGCTTGAGCATTTTTGGTGCTGTCATAGGAATAACAACTGTTTCCATTGTAGGGATTTAGAAGTCAAGACTGGCTTCTGCTCTTTTACTTCTGTACGCTTCTACGCTCCTGTTCGCTGCGGCTCAGGCTTTCTTTTTAATGCTATCAGTATTGTGCTAATTGTATTGTGCTGGGATTTGTTCATTTTGAATCTGACTCTGATTATTGTTTACTTCATGCGTCCCAAGCAGTAAACTTTAGTGGCTGAAGCCCTGCGTTCAATTTCATCTTTGCTGCCAGCTGTCTGTTAGCTGAGCTGTAAATCTGAAGGGCCATTGAAGTGCAGTGCAATGTTTTATGTGTCCACCGAAGAACTTTCTTTTTGGTGTGTTTGGTGTGAGCGCATGTGTGGTCTTTTAGCGAGTGCACCTCCCTACAGGTTGGCACTAGCTTGCTAGCTTTCTTTCTGTGGGGTTTGGCCCTTGCACACCATTCACTCACACATGCATACCTGTGGGCAATTTGGTAACTCCAATTAACCTCAGCATGTTTTTGGACTGTGGGGGGAAACCGGAGTACCTGGAGGAAACCCCACCATGACACTCCACAGACATGGAGCCATGGAGACTTGAATGCTGGTTCCAGGTGTGAGGCAACATTGCTTATCAGTGCACCACCCCACAAATTGCTCAGCTAGGCATGAGCTTCCAACAAATGCCCAGGTACAAGTGCAGGCATCATTGGACCAGGAGCTACACAACAACTTCTAGCAAAGCAAGAACCTAATAAGAGTATAACAGGACCAGAAGTATGACATAAGAACATTCAGGAAGCATAGGGAGGCGGGAGGCATCTGGCTAGTAGAGGAATTTGTGGATCAAATGGATCTTGAGGCAGTTCTTGAAGGGAAAGAGGATTTCTGATGACTGCATGTGGTTCAGCAGCTCATACTGCCATATGGGATCCACACAAGAGGACTATCTGAAGTATGGTAGAGGGGCTCTAAGAGGCCCTGGCTTGCTGTACCCCACACCAAAGTAAGGATTCCCCAATTCTATCCTGAGCACCTGCTTGCAACATAGTTTGCAGACTTCCCTGCTCAGACATACCTGCTAACCTTGGTAATTAGCTGATTAAGAAGTGTGTGAACAAGGAAGTTTGGAATTGGGGAACGCTGACCTAAGTCAAGAAAGCATGTAGCTGTGCACTTTTGTCACTTAAGTGCATTCTACCATCAATTTACGGGCCCTATTCTCCCATCAGGCTTGCAAGCTAAGAAAGTAATGTCATTTTATAATAAATAAGTTATGCATATTCTGAGCGCACATTTAGAGCATGTAACCTGAAAAAAAAATTCTAATTACATCATTAAGCAAGAAAAGGGCTATCAAATATGCTTTCAATAACTTTTGGCAGCATGAAAAATGTGGAACACAGACTTTTTAATTTACATTGTGAACCTAATTGAAATCCACAGGAAACCCCCTTATTTTGAAAATGACAAAAACAAAATGCTACAATGAAATAGAATGTTTGAATTTTGTGTAGAGCAATTGATATTATCTTCACTTATGTATATTGAAGTTATGTTATTTTCTAGCGCTGATTCATTGATTCATCAACTATTTTCCCCAAATAGGCAGCAGGCTACTCCACCATGCTTTCATTTTCAAAATAAAAGGATTTTTGTGGATTTCAATTAGATTCACAAGGTAAATTAAAAAGTCCATGTTCCACATTTTGCTTGTTGCAAAATCATTGAGGGCGTAACCTTCTTTTCTCGCTTGATGAATTAATTATTCTTCTTGCATGGCCAAACTTTTTTCTTTGTGTGACCGCGCTTGCAGACGGGAGAAACC
This sequence comes from Hyperopisus bebe, assembly GCA_026777045.1. Lineage (NCBI taxonomy): Eukaryota > Metazoa > Chordata > Actinopteri > Osteoglossiformes > Mormyridae > Hyperopisus > Hyperopisus bebe. The sequence goes on from JAODJW010000019.1 coordinate 7,685,166, forward strand.
ATGTAACTTAAAAGTACGTAACTTTCTACGTGCTTTTTTTGACTTAGGTACCCGATGGGAGAAGATGGCATAAAGTTAATTAAGAGTGAGAACAAGAGCTGATGGAGACATGCATGGCGTCCTACCTGTGATGAAGACCACTTTACTGTCTGCAGGGAGGCCCAGGACGGGTGCACTCCTGCCCACATACAGACAGCAAGCAGCAGCCAGGACAGCCGCCAGCACGAAGCCCAGCAGGCTGAGCCAGTACAGCCTCTCCACCAGCACCGTGACCCCCAGCCAGGCCACTATGGTGGCAGCCGCTCTGATGTGAGCTGCCAGCGATTTCCTCAGGGCCCCGCCAACAAACACTGACATCACTCCTATGTAGATCCAGAAGGACAGTGCAAATTCCTCCATGGCTCACTGACACAAAATCAGCTTCCACTCCCTGAAAAAAATAGGTTTTAGATTGACAATAGGAAAGCGAAGAGCTTCACTTGTCAGTGAGACACCCAGAAACACAGTCGCATGATAAGTTCTCTTTGTTTATATACGACTCTGACTAGACTGCTGCAAGGGGGAGGAGCCACTCCACGCAGATATACCCTGTGTATAATAGCTGAGCTTTACAGTAGCTCACGATCTTTACTTGACCCCTCCCTCTTTCCCACTGCAGACAGTAGGCCATGTGAGCTTGACCAGAAATATAGTGCTGGTAACTCTCACGAGAACTCTGTTTGAGTAAAATACGATTTAAGCACTCGATGATATCACAATTTTGTATGCTTACAATGCCAACTGACCATCAAAATAGTGACATTTAGCAAAATAGTGACATTTAGTTACCAAGAACAGCAGTGTGACCCGAGGACAGCAGATAAACTATGGTCAACAAAATATTTATGGTTTTTCATGGTTCAGACTGACATAAAGCAGGTCAAACTGATCAGGGCTTAAACTGAAAAAAGGGATGTACTAAAAAACAAAGTTATAAAAAAGACATTCAGATTAACATTTTAGTTATTTTGTTTATGATCTTCAATTTCATTTCAAGATCGATAGCCTTCCTTTGTTTTTTTGGCACTTCCTCCAGATGTTGTCACACTCTTCCTTTCTGATGACATCCTGCACTATGGGGTGCACAATAAAGTACAAATTTATAGATGAAATATGTAGTCTTGGAGACTGCAAACACCAGTGTAATGAATACTGAGCGACTATGGGGAAAGAGATGGACTGAGACTGGGTGATGTGAGTTAGGTGCTTGACGCTGGGATGTCATGCTGCCATTTCCACGACCAAAGTTCTCGTACAGCGTACCATACCAACTGGTCGGAGGGCGGGTCATAAGTCTGGGCAGTCGTTATACAGGTAGGTCATGAAGTGAGGAGTGTCTGTATTTATTGAATCTAGCTTCTGTGATACAGCTAGAAAACCTGCTTTGTGATAAAGGCCCCCGGTAGTATTTTCCGGGTTCTGACTGACAGAGCTATAGACCAATAAAGAGCTGAAAACGTCCTTCCTGGTTCCAGGTAAACAGTTTTGTAATGTTCCCAAGTGGCTTCACACAAAAATTATCCAGTTTCATTCACATAGAAGGGTTTTGGAAAAAGTGTAAAATGTAGTACTATCTGTTACAATAATGTCTGATTTGAATTTGACAGAGTGTATATACTGTAAATGAGTGGTTCTCAACTGTTTTTTATCCAAAGACCTCCTGTGAGCAGGAAAACACCCCCCCCCCAAACTTCCATCCTCAAATTATTATATAGTAGTGCCACTTATTGCCTACACTGACCAAATTCACCACCACTGCAATTCTGAATCACCCAGATAAGGCCCTCCTACACTACAACCTTTCCCTGGGACCTTCTTCTTGATGTATGTCACCACTTCTAAGTTGTCCCTAGCGAGTAATCTGTTGCTTATGTACTCATACCCTGCCACATAAGACTGCAGTGATCCCAAAAGTCACAGGGGGAAATGAACTGAGAAAGGATGTTTTGTGGTGAGATTCATAAATAAAGAGGTATGAAATGCTTTAAAAGCAAAAAAGTACTGGAATGCCTTTTAATAAACTTAAAAGCACAGTAGTAACATCTGATTTTTTAAAATAACCATTATACTTGTGTAGTGGGTTTCACATTGTATTTTTATCTGTGTTTGATAAACTCTGGAGATTGGGGATCCAAGTGTGGAGAAAATGAGCATCAGGAGAGTTGGAGGTACAAGCTGGAGTCAGGAAGCCAAAAGGTCTGCCCTTGGTGTGTGGGGAAAGGCAGGCCCATATGAAGACATGGGACCATGGAGCCACACACTCACGCTGGCAAGGGGGTGAGGAATCACGATCCCCAGCCAGGGCTCTGGGGACAGCGAGCACACAGCAGCACATTGTAGGAAACACAGGCAAACAAGAGAAACTGGAGAGAGACACTCTGCGAAACCCTCAGAAAACACACACATGGGGACAATTCCCTGCACTGAGAAAAACAGTCAGACTGGTTATATAGGTTAGGTAATGACAGGGATGAAGAGCAGCAGTCAGTACTCAGGGGAGATCAGCAACTGGTACAACAGCAACAGAATATGTTTGGGGCAGTAACACGATCTGTTAATATCATTGTGTTTAGCGTATACATTGAAACATCTTTGTCTGAATTATCTTTAAACTCAACAGAGCGATGACAGTTTGAATCCCTGGCTCAAGGCTCTAGTGGCTTAGGACCCTCACAAAACCATCCCTGCATGGTCAAGGATTCCACCACCATGGCTGTTCTTGGAAGTCTGATTACGTGCTGTAAGATGCAATGCTGGGACAGTGTGTCATTTGGATGTTTATTTAGGAACGTCCTTTGGTCATTATTTATTGTACCCTCTAAACTCTGTTCTGTGCCATACTCTAATTTCCTTTCTGGTCTTTTGGAGCGCAAAGCAATTAAGATGTGCTTCTGTCATGCTGTCACAAAGAGGTCAAAGAGGGCCTTTTTGCAGTATTAGGAACAATGCCATTCTGCTAGTGAAATCAAAAACAGTCAGTATAACATGATTTCCAAAAGTGGTCATTAGTTTATTGCATTGATTTACAGTAGATGTTTAATGGTTCAATAAGTATAAATTAAAAAAAGAGTTATTTTAGTAATGTACTTTTTTGTCAGCTATAAGAATATTTTTCACATGACATGTCATTGGGAAATGTTTGCAAATGGTTTCAACATAAAATTCTAATAGTTAGCATTTGCTAAATGCTGCTGGTTAGGTGTTTATGCATCTCTGTCATTTTCCCTTTTCTGTTCCATTCCAGTTCCTCACATGTCCAGCCGCTATGGTCTGCCTCCACTCAAAACTCACCAGCATGCGCAAGGAACCCAGGGGCCTGTCTCACAAAACCTGCTTACAAAGTCAGGGTTAGAAGAGTTTCAGCTCAATAAAACCAAACAATACCATAGACAAACAATATCATAGGGCTGACCATGGGCACCTGCAGCTATACAGACTGTGCGTACCCTTTATTTTTAGCCCTGTTATTATTTGGCTAATGTTACATGTTTTTTTTGTTCATTATGTTTACTCTTTTAACAGACACTTAAAGAGAGAAGTACTTTACACACTACAGGATTCTGGGTAAAATAAGAAGCACGATTTCTCTTGCAGCAGCTGGAGGTGAGAACTAGCTATCAGCTTTGTCACCAAATACTAGATCAAACAAGTGGGTTTTTAGCATTGACCTAAATATCGCGAATGAGTGTGAATATCACACTTTTACTGGTAGACTCTTCCACAACTTTGGAGTCCTGCAACACAATACTCTGCATCCAAATGAAGATCGGTCCACTCTAAGCACCGCCAAATATCCTACCCCTTGACAGTGAAGCAAATAAGGGGGGTTATATAGAACTGGATAACTGCTGATTAACTGTGGTGCTTGGCCATTCAGGGCCTTATAGATAAGCAAAAGTACCTAGCAGTTAAAGCCAGTGGCGTGAGGCCAATACAGGACTGATATGCTCATGTTTCCTACTTCATTGTAGGACTCTTGCTGCAGCATTCTGCACCAATTGGAGTTTATTTAATGATGTCGAGGCAAACCCAACCAATAGGGCACTGCTGTAGTCCAGAATAGAGGTTATAAAGGCGTGGACTTACTATTCTGCATCCTGAAGAGTTGTTATAAGTTTCGCAATATTTCTCAGATGGAAGAAAGCTGTTTTAACCACATGATTTATGTGAGCATCCAGAGACAATGCTGAGTGTCATCTGCATAATAATGAAAACTCACATTGTGTTTCTTAATAATATCACAATGGGGTAGCAGGTATAGGGTGAGCAGTAGTGGGCCCAGGACAGAACCTTGCAGGACAACATACTGTACCTCTCTCCGGTGGAAGCAGAGGATTAATTGGTTACATGAACAAGCTGGTGACGATAAGTTAGACAAGAGTTAGATCCAGTAGAACGAACAGGGATACATAACCATTATCAGCAGACATAAGCATGGCATTCATGATTTGGCCTAAATACAGTGGCTGTGAAAGTGCAGAGTACATCAACATTAACACAATGCAAAAACATCAAGTCAACACAAAACATTAACAAGATGCAATAACAAAAAGATTACACAAAAATATCAAAAGAAGCAATTTTAGTTTTTAAATGTGCTGTGTTCTCTTAATGTGTTGTGGTTTTCAAACTGGAGGTCTTCTGTGCCACAGGGGGCAGTATTTGACCCGCAATCAAGGTTTGCAGTACTCAGTTAGTGTTATCATGCCCTATACAGTATATCGGTACTTGTTACTGCTTTCTGCATCAAAGTAGAGTATTTATTTGCATTTTGTGGACTAGTAAGTGGACTCTATTATTTATTGATTAAATTACCAGCATGTGCTATTGAATAGCTGAATCGATATTAAATTTGTAAATTTAAATGATCAGTTTTGAGTTTGGATAGATAGACAGGAGCGTAGCCTCAATTTGTACCTCATGGATGATAAGTTTTTTAGTTAGTTTTTTTTTTATTTACAAAAAATGTTGCTGTATTGCACACGTTTAAAATGCTAAAGACCATGCAATGATCATTTAAATGAAATACATATCTATAGTAACATGTGCTCATGATCAGTGAGCAGACAATTTCCTTTCTGTCAAGAGCTGATGTTAACCCAGTATTAACGGACTACAGTGCAAGAGATCAAAAGCTGGAAGAGAGAGAGCCCTTTTTCCAGTCAGCGTAAAAGCATAAGCCCACTACCCTTATGTGGGTATTACAGAATAACTCAATTTCTGAATGACTGCCTTGTTTGGACTAATCTGTACTCAGATTGTCCAATGACTTCAAAAGAACGCATAGTGCAAAGGTTGCTAAAGACAAGACATTCTGTAAGTATTTTTGTTAATAACTGTGCCCTGTTCCACGTGCTGTATGTTCCCCACATGTAATGTCAGGTTCAGCAGTAACTGCTGATGTTACTGTAGCATATAGTGTTCCCATTGTGTCATGTTGGGGTGGTAACAGGAGCCAACGCAGTGAGCTGTGTGTTTAGTAGGAGAGAGAAGGTGGTGGGTCGTTGCTGTCTGACATCCGGTGTGATTCCTTTAAACGGCTATCAGCAAAAGAGCTTGTTGTGTGAAGATGTTGCCTCGCTTCTTGCCTCTTAATATCAGCCCTGTACCCTGAGTCGATGCTGTGTTGCAATTAGCACACAAAAAATGTAGAGGCCCTTCTTTTCAAGATTGAGCTGATGGACCTCCTGTGCTTCTTTACTCTGATGGATCTGAGGTGATAAATGTATGAGGAACCAACATACCCTTTACCATCCAGAAATATAAAGAAGCTGTTAGAAAAGCATACCATCAAATCACATTCGGCATTAGCAAGAGGACTTTGTTAAGAATGTATTTCAAAAGTTTTTTACTTTTTAGTATGTTTTTAGTGTGGCCCATATTGATAGGATAGCATCTTGCAGTTGATGGAGATTTATGCAACATTATGGATGAATTCATTATCAATCATGAGTAATTATCATTTAAACAATTTGTCATATTAAATCTTATATTTTGGATCATTTCAGTGGATGGGTGTGATGATATAGGAAGCAGTGATGGTGAAGTTCTTGTCAATCAGAAATTCTGTGTTGTGGACGGTGCTCTAGCTTATACATTGACATGTACATCATGGCCTTCTGTGCATTGTTTACCAAGTGATTCTCAAAGTTTGTAGAAACAGTGTCAATCTTTTAAAAAAACTTTAATAACTGTGGTAAATGAATTTTGAATATTTGAATTTATATGCTCTGCCCTACTCAGATTCAGCCCCTGATGAAGTTTTGGGTGCCAATACTGTAACATATGATAAGGAAGCCTGACTTTAGGTCATTAGTGGTCTCATCTAAAAAACAAAAAAGGACTAAGTGAGTTTGGAAATGAGCTCTTCAGCTGCAATTTGCACTGTGAGAAAGCAATAAACCAATTTATTCATGTGGAATATCACACTTTCTAGGCCTGCTTTGTTAGTACTATACGTATGTGTTATAGCTAATACACAATACTATTAGGCAAAATCATACTATTCATACCCATTCCTATTACTCATATACACTTTGAAGCATGAGAGTAGCCTGCTGATCCTCTCAAAAGATCTGCTTTACTTGCATGCCTGTGTATAATTTGGATATGACTATTTTTCTTACTCTTATAATATCGAGTCATTTTTATTGTGGGGAAATAAAGATGGAAAAGAACATCATTGGTTTTAATTACTGATAGATAAATTAACAAACAAACAAACATCCAGCCATCCAGCAGTCTATTAGCTGCTTGTCCTGGTCATGGCCATTGGCAAACAAGTAATTCTGAAGTAAAAAATGGCCAGATGCCTACAATGCAAAAACCATCCATTGAAAACACATTAGATTTAGCATTTTATTATGTTATTTATGTAATATTTTGGCTGTGCAACCCTGACCAGGATAAGTTAAAATGCTAAATTGTTTTAAGTAAGTTCTAATGTATGGACACCTTGTAAAATCTAAATGTCTTGTCTTGCTCATAAATTAAATGTTACACTTTAAAAGTCATTTGAAACAACACTGCCACCTACTGGTAATGGAGTAATTCAAGTGGAAATGCATCATTGCTGTGGGCAAAATTATTTTACTAGTCATGCAATATTGTATAGAACATTTTAATGTGTGACTTTTTATAATGTTGTTTAACATGTAATTAGAACTCAAGTTCTATTTTTGTGCATTTTTTGAGCGAATCGGAGCAGTGACATTGGGGTGAAAGAAACTTAAAATAATGGATAAAATATGAGTCCCTTTGCATATTGAAATGTTTGGTGAAAAAAGGGACAGTGGAAACAGTTAAGCAAAATTTGTAACTGGAAAACACCAGTGAAAACAAAAAAGTGGGTGCACAAAAATCACAACTATGAGTTTTAAGGCGCATGGGGAAAGAGAACCAAAAACAATAACAATGACAGAAGACAAATACTGGACTAAGAGGGGAAGCAGGTAAGCAAACTGGCCCAGGAGAAAACTGTGTTCAGCAGCCGTAGTGGGCACTGGAAGTACACAGTCCCCTCCCTTTGGGTTACATGGGGCCCCAACCACTTTCCAGTCCCCTCCCCCCCGAAGATGATGCAGTGGTGCAATCAGAGAGGAAGCTGGGGAGAAGACATTAGGAGGCTGCAGAGGCTGCGGGATGAGCTTCCTTCTGGCCCAGCAGATTGACGGTGAGGAACATCCTGTCTCGTATCTCAGCCGCAAACTGACACCAGCAAAAACAAGGTATTCTTTATTGACAAAACCCACAACAAGGAACACCTGAGCATGCATGCCCCAAATACACAAAGTGCCGGCTCTTCAGCCTGTCACTGTTTTGTTCTTCAGTAGACTGGTTTCTGAGTTCTCTGCAAAAGAAATCTCATTGCATCAAAGCGAATATCCAAATCAAAAAACAGGCAATATCTAAATCAAAAACTGAAACTATGCTTATACTATACCCTAGAACTCAAACCATCAGCATGTTTCGGTATCGGATCACCTGTGCAACTGTTAAATGCACACAAGGTATGATAAAGGCCATTTCTAAGGTCATAAGTCAAAACATCCATAGCAACCCATATACACACACATCTAGAAAATTCTATTTCCATACAAGTAAAAAGCTTAACTTCTCCCACTACCAAGACTGAAGTAACTATTTGCTTTCTGGTTTTAATGCAGAATTCGCAGCCATATCCGACTCTCTTGGATGCATTAACGGGACGTGTAAATTCAAATTAAATAAGGCGACTGGACTGCAAATGGCTGTTACATATCAGCCCACAACTCATCTATGCGATGGTGCTGTGGTATCTTTCAACACTTTTTCCTAGTTCTCCAGAAAGACTTGCACATGCCGTGTGTTTCTGTGGATCATCAATGGTGAGCTTCTATCAGTGCCACCTTCTTCATCAGCTCAAGGACTTTAGCAACATCTGAGGCTCTCCGCACTGAAAAAAAGCACAGATTTTAATTTGGTTATATATTGCTGATATCCACATATTCGTGATATAACTGAAATTCATACAGTTCAAATTTTTTGTGTATTAATGGCAATTTGGAATTCAGCTGGAAGAAATATCAGTAGCAGAAGAATCGACACATACCAGCAACAGCTTTCTCTCGCTGCTGCAGCCTAACGGCCCAAATGCAGAATCAGAAGAAAAGCTCCTGCCTTCAGCTTATTTGCATTCTGAACGAGGACGTAACTAACAGGTCACTTTATGGACTTTATCAATCTGCTGTCATTGCAAATCTTTTTTAGTTGCTGACATACTGCTTTCCATTTTTGTCTATTTTAAAGTACTTTTCTTATTATTTTATTGCATATTATTTTACCATAATCTTATAATATTCTTTTTATGCTGCTGTACTTTTTGATTTGTATTGCATGATCCAGGAAAATAGGTGAAAAACTTTCACGACACAGTAGTAAGGGTAGCATGGTCGTGCAGTGGTTAGCGCTATTGCCTCACAGCAAGGAAGTCTTGGGTTTGGTTCCGGGATCTTTCCGTGTGGAGTTTGCACGCTTTCGCATGTGTTTCTGCTAAGGGCTCCAGTTTCCTCCCATGTTCCAAAAGCATGTAGGATAGGTTGATTGGTGAGTCTGAATTGGCCCTGCGGTGTGTTGGCACCTGTGCCCATTGTTCCTGGGATAGACTCCAGTTGGGATTAAGCAATGATGGATAGATATATAGCAGCACAGTGTATGATTGTGCATGACAAAAAAAACTTTAAACTTATACAAAATCGTAAAACCACTAACTCATTTAAAGTGTTAAAACCATTATTAAGAAACCGGGCAGCCCACTTGTATAACAGGACAGAAATTATTTTTTAAAAGTAGGAAACAGCCGCAAGGGTCCTTTTACCACAGTTCAAGATTCGCTTATTTACATGACGCTTTTATCCACTGCTACTTGCAGTAGGGGGAAGGGTTACAATTTGTGTGGAATTTGAAGCCAAGCATAATACTGTTGAGCTACAGGAGCTGTTTTTTGGTTGCTGATTTCACAATTTTTCAGCCAACATACACAGAGGTGTCATGCTATTACACTGACATGGTCAATCAAAAAGGGATAATGTTAAATTAACCCATAATTGTTGGGTGTTGAAAGCATATCTGTATATACTTACAGGACTTCCTGTCGTCCTTGGACCGTTTTCGTGGTCTTGTGCTGGATGGCCTGTCTGTTGGGTTTTGAGTGACAGATTTTACCAAGCAGTCCATGATTTCTTCTGTGGCATCGTCCTGGGAACTAGTGCTGTCCTCTCTGACTCCTGACAAATCGCATGGACTATCCCTTCTTAAGTCTGGCAGCAAACAAAAAGAAACTTGTGTTCATCTTGATTCAAAAGCCACAACAATTTTTACATTGAAAGCTAGCATTGTAATATCTTTACAGTGTATATATAGAATATGCTTAACAAAAGCAAGGCAGAATATCTAATCAAGTGTTTACACACCCATACACATCCAGGCCAATCATACCTGAGCCAAGAAAGTAGTTATATATAGCTTAGCTTCCCAGGAGAGCATCTTACTGCTGTTAGTGCCAGTATATCCACTGTAGAGCTCAGTGTTGGTGTAGTATATCGATTATTTTGTGTTCAGTGTATTAGATAGAATATGGTAAACGTATGTGATTGGTGAATGTCTGGTTGTGTTATCTGGTTACACTAGATGAGTGTATGCTGGAGTGAAGTGTAAAGGCAAAAGCAGGTGCCATTGTTGGTAATATTAAAGGTTAGTTTAAATCAATGAGCTTAGCTGCCTGGGATAGTTTCTCACTTCCGCGTGTGCGCCGGATGATGCGAGGCTCTTCATTGGTAGTCAAAACATTCTTCATGTTTTCATGTTCTTCCTGAGCAACGTCAGGTTCTGGAGTGGCGAGGACAGCAACAGGGCTAACTTGGGGCTCTGAAGGCACAGCACTGGAGAACTTCTTAGTCTGGAAGAAGACAAGTGGATGATACACTCTCAGCTGTCTTCCAACCAATACTGCTCACATCTCAAATCATAAAGACAACATCAGGAATTTATGATGTCAAACTTAGTATAAATGAAAAATGGTTACGGATGTATCAAACCCTATTTTACGTGTATGATATCACCTCTCACCTCTGTGATCAGCTTCCCTCGAGTCTTGGTCCTCAGCCGCAAAGCATTCCGTTTTTGCTTGTGGGTAAGAACCCTTTCTCTGGTTGCATGATACTCCAGAGAAAAGTCACTAATGGTTTTAAAGAACTGGGTTACCTTTACATCTCGGACAGAGTAGGAGGGATGACCCAGGTACAGCAGAAAAGAGTGAAATCTGAAGGGAAAGTTCTTACTTTACAAACTCATAAAAAATGATCAAACAAAGCCAGATTGGGTACAGTAAATGCAATGATTTGTTTAAAACGTTCACCTGATGACCCCCCCCCCACCCATCCCCCGGTTCCTACAGCCCTGGGTATGTGGTTCCGTTACCTGTTTACCAGCCGCCTGTGCACCACTTTGAGGACAATAATCCTGTCTGTGCAGTTCGTTAGGAATTTTTTCATCTTGTTCTTCAGCAGCTGTTTGCTCTCATACTTGGAAATCTCCTTCAGATTGTGCCAGGATGCTTTACACTTCTTCTCCAGTTGGACCAAGTTGTCTGAAAGCTGGTCAAAATCAACCTGAATCATGGGAAATTGTACAAGAACAACAAGATCATGATATTAACCAACGCAGATGAAGAATAGCTAGATATGCTTGATTAGGCTTGATTGTTACTTTAGCAAAGTTTGTGACTGCAGGAATCTCAGAGTACAAATCCGATGTCTCTGGGTAGTTCTCTATGATGAAGTTGCAGACGTGGTGCAGGAGAGACTGTTTATGCATCGTGTCCTTCACCTCTGATACCTTCTCCAAGTAGCTCAGATCAAAGCCTTTGGCCTGCAGCACAGCCTGCTGTCAGAGCTCTATTCATACCACAGATCCATGCAGTTGATCATGCTGACATCTCTTATTACAACAATAACCGACAAAACTTCGACTAAAACATGCCAAAATGCTAAAATGATAAAAATACGTTGATTACACAGAATAAGCAGAAAATAAGTCTATGTTGGAGATATCTACACAAACACTTGCCGAACAGCTGTTCGTAGACTTAATACTTCAGTTGTTAATGACATAATTATGTAAAAATCGTAATGTACTCACATTGGAACTGTTGAGAAAGTTTCCAAATGCCAAAAAGGTTGCAAGGATGCACTTTATTGTTTCGTTTTTGGCAAGCTGCTCCATACCCAATTTGAGGTCAAACAAGGGTTTAGCAATTTCCTGCAGAACAAAGTACATGGAGGTAGAACTTGCAAGGCTTCCCTGCTTAACTGATTTAGACAGCCTGACTGACCCTTCCATAATTATTCATTCACATAGCATTCTTTTACACTGCTTCATCTATTTAAATAAAAATGAGAACAGGGATGGCAACAAACAACCAGACTGATAAAGAAAAATGTCACGAGCAGATGGCAGCAACCAGTATTCACCTAATTTCACAGGAAATGCTCAACAAGTGGACTTAATAATCTGATCAAGATGACTGATGGGCTGGATTCTGGAGTCCAGCATGGACTGTCTGGGAGTCCCTCTGAGTGACAGTCCCTCACCAGTGATTTCAGTATTCACCCATTTTTTGTAACTTGTAGTTCCACTGCAGCAATGTTATTCTATTAAGCTAATGAATTCATAATTGTGTCTGTTTTAATAACTTAAACAAGCTGAAAATAACAAGAGATAAAAACATTAATTCGCACCATTCAAGCCACTCTGCAGTGAGGAGTTACCCCAGGAAGACACTGACCTTCTCAAGTGTCTCATAGTTGAGCTTGAAGGCCCACAGCTGCAGCCGGGATCCCAAGGCACTGATGGAGGACAGGTTGAGGAGAAACTTCTCTGCTGTCCCTAGAACCACATCTGGATTGGCTAGTTGTGCCTCCTGGATCCTCTGCTTTTCCTCCTCAGTTGGCATCATGGTCAGAATTTTCTGACACAGAAAGAGGACACAACATTAGAATAATCAGTCTGTGGGCTCTGTTTTGACAATCTAACAAAGCATAAAGTGCAAGGTGCAAGTAACATTTATGGGTGTGTCCAAATTCCTTTTAATATTTTGACAATGGAAAAAAAACAGACTTTGCGCCAGCACAAGGTGCAAAACTAACCAACTAACTCTCTTAATTAGTCAGAGGTATGTTTTGGGCGTGACGTGCAATAAACCAATCAGAATGGCACGTCACCTGACCTTTAAAAGGCAGGGGCACATGAGCTACAGCGGATTGCTATTATAATGGTGAGTCTACTTGGAAAGCCAGATCGATTTTGAAGGAAATGGACCTGGTCGTTCACGTGAAAATGTGTGAGCACATCAGTTATAGGAACACCACTGTTCCACCTTAAAGTCCTCCACTTTTTGCTAAATGTTCTAATTGAACACTCACAACCTAGTGTGTTTAAATACTCATGTGTGTCGATTGGTCAAATAGTTTATCGACAATGCATAATTTTGAACTCGATTTTTTAATGATACAGTTCATTCTTTACTTATTATATATATCAGTTGTACTCTGTAATAAAACATATATAAATGCCATCCAGGCATGCCAGGGGGTCAGCCCATTGCAGGGCACACTCACACACCAGTCACCCACACATGCACACCTATGGGCAATTTAGGAACTCCAATCAGCCTCAGCATGTCTTTGGACTGTGGGGGAAATTGGAGTACCTAGAGGAAACCCCACGATGACATGGGGAGAACATGCAAACTCCACACACGTGACCCAGGTGGAGACTCAAACCCAGGTCCCAGAGATGTGAAGCAACAGTGCTAACCACTGCACGACCATGCCACCCCCCATGCTGACCCATATATAAATGATATACAGTAAATGAATGAAAAACCATTAGTGCACTTTAGCTCGTACCCATGTCAGAATCAAGCATTGTGTACCTGTACGTTTCTAAAACGTGCTGCTTAAATATCGTTTAATAATACGGCACTTACTTTAGATTTGGTTTTTGTTGGTCAAAAGTGCAATGCCATTTTGTTACCATAAAATAGCGACACGCTACAACAATGCGCCTGCCAAGCTTCATTTAATAAACACCAAAATCATTTGTTATTTTGAAAACATGCCCACTTGGTGTGTAAATAAGAAGTGCGTTGGTATGAAACTAGCAAAACCACTTTTTGTCACACTTTCCATTGGTGCAAAATAGGGCCCTATGTGTGTGTGTGATAACTATCTAATGTACAGAATGAAACTGAAATGCTAATTCCATGGGTAACATATATATTTTAAATCTTTTTTGCATTCCTTCCCAAAATGTTGGACAGCATTCTATGAACAACAATGTTAACCATTTTTTAGCAACCAATACTTTATCCTCCATGATCCAATAAAAAGCCAGAGTACCTTTTACAGGGAGAGGTCTAGAAGAGCAACTCCAGGATTCCTACCTCGATACCGTCTTTGCTGATTGCAAATTCGTCAAAATTAAGTATGGCACTCTTAATGACATGGATGGCAGGTAAGACAGTCATTCCGATGTTGATTGCATTACTCCTCTTGGCATCCAGGACGTGTATCTCAGATTTTTTCCCTTCAGCTGCCTTCTGTAGCAACAAAGCAGGAAAGTATCACAGCAGGAAAAAAGCACAGCAGGGAAATAACATGACAGGGAAATAACACAGCAGGGAAATAATACAGCAGGGAAATAACACGACAGGGAAATAACACAGCAGGGAAATAACATGACGGAAATTAGCACAGCTGGCAAATAACATAACAGGGAAATAACATGGCAGTGAAATAAGACAACAGGGAAATAACATGGCAGTGAAATAAGACAACAGGGAAATAACATGGCAGTGAAATAAGACAACAGGAAAATAAGTCCGCAGGGAAATAACACAGCAGGGAAATAACACGGCAGGGAAATATCATGGCAGGGAAATAACAGTAAAACAGACACATGTACTGTCTGCACAATTTTTGTACTGTATGAACATAGCATGCAGAAGGATGAACAATAGATAACTACTGAAAAAGTATGAGACATCAGCTGAGGAGACTTACTTACCCGGGGAGCAGGAAGCTCTTTGGCTTTTGACTCAAACAAATTCTCTAGCTTAGCTGTGTCCACAGATATTTTTTGTAAGGTAACCCACAGTGTACCATCTCCAAATCTGGATTTTCTGGGGCTGTCTATTTCCTTAATCTCCTTCCAGAACAATCTGACTGTTTTCTTCTTCTTGGTAAAACCAGGTTCCAGATTTTGTGTAGGGGGAGCCGGGGGCATGCCGGGGGGTGGTGGGGGGGGT
>JAODJW010000019.1:7707919-7718822 GCA_026777045.1 Hyperopisus bebe
GACTTACTTGAGACTTGAAGGTTAAGACTTGAGACTTACTTGAGACTTGCACATGTGTGACTTGGTCCCATCTCTGCAATATGGTGCCAAAGGCTTCTCATGCGCCTCATGAGACTTAGACCATTGGCAGAATACTACCCTCCTGGGAAAAGTCTAGTCATAGTGGACGCATTGTTCTGGAGTCTCTTGGAACATCTGGAAGGGGAGGCTGACATACAGACTGAAGTGAAGTACTCTGTGGCTGCCATCGAGAAAGGTTTGCCTGTGACTCTTTCAGGATCAAGACATCAGAGATGCCACAGCATCTGATGCTAAACTACAACGTGCGATGAGACTCATCCAGACAGGGTGGCCATGAGATGTGGGGAAGGTCTGAGCTCAAGCCAGGGACTGTTAAGATGAGGCATAAACTATTGCTGTAGGAAGGTATAGTAGCTTGAGGGAGTTGAATTGTTGTGCCACAGTCCATGAGAGCGGACATCCTACAGAGGACACATGACAGGCATCAAGGCCGGACAGAGTGTAGCGAATGAGCCAAAGTGTCAGTGACATATTAAAGGAGATGAAGAACATGGGCCCATCATGTAATTTCTGCCAGGAGTACAGGAGGACACAGCAGAAGGATCCAGAAGGAACAACTCTTCCCCCTCTGCAGAAGAACCTGTACCCAAAATGACCCAGCTGGGAGGGTGCCAATTAGAAGAACATCTGTCTTCAAACTAATTTTAAAAAAATCAAAGAAATGTTACAGTGCTGATATGTTACAGTAATGATTCCATGGGAATTATGCATATATTCCCTTTGCATTAATTCTACATTAATTTTGGGATTCAATGTGAAAAATGTACAATTATAATGGTTTTATTGTTTTATTACAATGGTTTTATAATGGTTTTATTGTGATTAATCACAAATAATAACAGAGAACTATTTTATCTATTCACAGCCCTTGTTTATTAAAATTAGATTTCAGTTTGCAGTGGATTCATCTTCTTGCCTTTTTCATGCTCTCATGTTAAGAGCAATTCTATTTCTATCTATTGGTATAAATAAAATTACTAAAAGTTAAAATAAAAACTAAAATCAAAATATATAGTCAAAATTAAAAACCAGACTGAAAACTAAAACTAAATTGGATTTTTAAATAAAAACCAAGTATAAAAAACATATTAAATATTCAAAATTATAATAACCTGTCTTGAAGAAAAAAAATTACTTGAATTATATCATGATAATTCTCAATTATTTGACTACTTGAAAAATTATTACTCTGATGAAATATTTTGTCATATTGTCCAGCCCTAAAGTGAAGTCTTTCAAACAATCTCTGGTTGCCATCCCAACACTTACCTGACAATATCACTTTGGTGCATTCTGTCAGGAGGAGGAGGATTTCAAGCCAGCAGCAAAGACACACAACAGCATGGTGCAGAAAGAGATTATCCAAAAAGTAAGAGAGGCGACAAACAAAAATAGAACGATTGAAAATCTAGTTTATGAAGCTTAATATATGATACATAAGAGAAAAGTGTAGGACGTGCTATGCATGTGTGTCATTGCAAGTCAAGATGAAAAGCAAAATTCAAAAGCAATGCTGGTTAATTGCTTTAATTCTGTAGGTGATTTCTTAAATATAAATCAAATATTGGCCTGTTTTGAGAATGTATTTAAAACCTTTAAAGGCATGTTGTTAGCACCGTTTTCTTTATGTGACATTTTCCTACACTGAATGACAGCATGTCGCATTCTCTCAATACTCACACTTATTCTGTCCATTCAGTAGCATTAAATTTTTCATCTTACAGAATAACTACACCACTTTGGGCCTGAAAGCCTAGGAAAGCATTAACGCCACGCAATAACATTAATAAGACGCAAAAACATAAAGACAAAAAGATTAGTCAAAATTAAATCTTGCCCAATGTTAGATGCAATGTGTTTTTAGTGCACCGATTATAGAGCTAGTCATGTAAACGCAGTAATCCTGTTATTAAAAACACATGTTCAGTCATAGTCAGCTAACACACAAAAAACAAAGATGCACTCGCTTCTTGACTGAGAAACTGCACGTTCCTGCTCTGTATGTTACAAAGGGCTGAGTGATCATATCTGTCATCATATCTTTATTTTTAGGCAGAATAGCCATACACCATATTTTCTGTGAAGTGTGCCAAGTGTTCCATTTTAAATAAAAACCAAAAACCACGTGTGAGTTATAACAAACAGTTTTGTGTGGGCTTCCATACCTCTTTGCAAATAAACAAGAACTATTCTTTATTCTGAACACAAGCCTCAAAATAAACACAGAAGGCAACATATGTCTGTATCTGTTGCACGGGTTAAATAAAGCAGCTATGACATAAAACGTTTCACTCAACTATGTCCATCAACTCATGGACTCATTTTTTTGTCTGTTTGTGACACTGCTCTCAAAATAACATGAAGGTTTTTATCTGTTCAGAAACAATCTAAATCGAAATCTAAATCGAAAACACAAAAGTGTTTTCTGAATTAGTTGCGAATTAATACTAACTGACTACCATCGATATCAGCGTCAGAGGGGCAACATCGAGAGCTGAATACTGCCCCCTGTGGCACGGAGCACTTCCGTTTTGAAAATTGCAACACATTAAGAAAACAACACATTAAGAAGACACTTCTAAAAAATTAAATTTGTTTTTATGTCATTATGTTTTTGCGTCTTCTTAATGCTTTTGCATTGTGCTAATGCTGATGTGTTTTGGGGCTCTCAGTGCCACCGTTCTACATTCTATTCTCATTCTCCACACACAGTGTCAGCCATAATACTTGTGCTCATTCTGCCCATTCAGTGACATTGAATGTTTCATCTTACATTGTTTTAAGGTGCCAATTGCCCAGTAAGCCGAAATTCTATCATTAACCCCAACAAAGCCCCAAACTTCTCCCTTTGACCCCCCAAATGCTTAATACTTACTTTAAAATGCTTCTGGATTTGGCACTGGGCAGCTGGTCTGGGAGCAGCTGGCTCTGGTTCTCCAAGGGAACAGATTCCTTGGATGATGAGCTGCAAACAGGAGACACACTAATAGTGATCAGCTGCATAAGACTGTTCCAGAAATGGAGCTCTGACATTATAGATTTAATCGTTTGTCTAATATGGACAATTATGCCACAGGTGTCATAAAATTCAACGAACGATGCACAAATGATGTTGTTCTGACACAAAAAAAAATCCACTCATTCCCGAAACATTCCATTTTTATTAAACAAATTGCCTTTGCATCATCATTTTTTATTTAGATGGAATTTGACATGTGTATTACAAAGCTCAGAAATGTTTGTCTGTCTATCTATCTATCTATCTATCAAAGAATCTTGGTGTTGTATTTGACTCTGGTCTCAAGTTTGATAAGCAAATAACAGAACAGGTCTATGTGTTCCCTCTGTGATTTCAAGACCATAATCCATGCTTTTACTTTATCACCTCAAGATTATTGTAATGCACTTTATTGAGGGATCAGTCAATCTTCATTGTTTCATCTCCAGCTGGTGCAAAATGCTGCAGCACGTTTATTAACTGAATCCAAAAAGTCAAATTACTCCAGTGTAAGCTTTATTCCACTGGCTGCCAGTGAATATTAGAGTTTTACCTTTTATGTTTAAAGTGTTGAATGGGCACTAGATTGTCTGAGTGAGTTTATCCATCCATACTGTCCAAGTGGAGCATTATGGTCTTCTAACAAGCTTCTCCTTTTTGTCCCAAAATGTCTCTTGTGACGAAAAGGAGAAATGTGCTTTTTCTGTGGTAGGGCTGAAATTGTGGAACAACCAGCCGCTACATGTTCGAGAAGCACCCTCCATTGAATGTTTTAAATCTAGACTAAAAATTCACCTATAGTGGAACCTCAGTTCTCAAACTTAATCCATTCCAGAAGGCTGTTTGAGAACTGATTTGGTCGAAAACCAAAGCAATTTTTCCCGTAAGAAATAATGTAGATTGGGTTAATCCGTTCCAGATCCTCAAATGATTGCCTATTTAAACCTGGATAAATACATACCTAATGTTAAAATTATAAGTAAAAACTGTAGAACCCATAAGTGAAAATTTAACTGCACTTTACCTGTACTGTGGAGAGCTAATGGCATACAATTATTTGCTTTTTAAGCTCTATCATGCTTTTCACAACTTCTCTTTTTGTTTGCTGCTATCACACCTTCTTAGGACCCACGATGGCTTATTTAAAAACAAAATAAGAGCAACAACAGTAAAAAAGGGAATATTCACTGCACAATTTGGCGGAGATGTTCACAATGCGAGCATTAGCGGTAGATTGACTCATACACAGTTGCTCCTTTGTTTATGTGGAAAACGACATGTGCTCTATTAGGTTTTAGCATGAAAGGGTTGGTTGACCAAGAAACAAAAATATGTTCCACAACAGACATTTTTTTACCAAATAATATGGTCATGAACCAAATTGACTTTCGAAAAGCGAGGTTTCACTGCATTTTCTGAGGCTGTTAGAGGTTTTTAGAGTTGTCTGTACTTGTGTTCTTGTGTGATCTTTTTGTTTATTTAACTTTTTTAATATATAGAAATATATATCCTGTATATGGTATGGTGTGGCAGTATCAGTCATATGTGTTATTGATTCTGTCTAAAGCAGACCATGGATTGTTTTAAAATGTGCTATAGAAACAGACTGACATAACTTGACTAATGCACAGCTCTCTTAAGGTCCCGCTACAGCTTTTCAATCAGGTTTAGGTCTGGTCTTCCACTTTTGAATAATGTTTCTCACTGTAGAATGATGGACTTCAAATTGCTTGAATATGGCCTTGTAACCTTTCTCAGATTGATGGGCAGCAACAATTACATCTCTAAGATTATTGCTGATGTCTTTCCTCCTTGGCATTGTGCTATCACACACCTGACTGCTCCAGACCCGCAAATTTCTGCATTTATAGAGGTGGTCACACTTGCTGATGATCAATTATTCAAGTGCATTTGATTATCAGCACCTGGCTGCTACTTTTCCTCCTTATTCCTACGGAAGCACTTAATTTTTCACAGACTGCTTCTGCATTTTGGCTTAATGCTTATTAAATAAAGAACGGCAGAGTGTAATATGTCATGTGGTGTTGTTCATCTGGGGTTGTGTTTACCTACTTTTATTATGTCCTGATGGGTAAAACCTTACAATTGAGAGGGATGTACTTTCTTTTTCACAGGACTGTATGTACCAGGGGGTGGGCAATCTTATCCACCAAGGGCCGGTGTGTATGCAGGTTTTTGGGATAACCTGTAGGTCAGCTGTTCAAACCCAGGTGTGAGGACTCTTTAGCCAATCAGTCCTCTAATTAGTAATCTAATTAGGGATTTGCAGCGAAAACCCGCCCTTTGCGGATAAGATTGGCCACCCCTGGTATGTACTAACAAGCGGTAACATAATAAAAAGGAACAAAACTTTGTTCTGTCCTCCTTACAGTTGCAGATATGTTGCTGATCTAGAACCAGTGTATGTAATTTTTAAACATTTTGGGAAAACCCTTTGGGAAAACCCTTTGGCACTTGGAAAATTTTGGGGGGACTTATTAAAAATAGTAATTAATACACAAAGTTTCAGTTTTTAATGTGAAATAGGAAAATGTGAAATTAAAATGCATGCAGTAATTGCCTCCTCATGCCAACAAGAGTAAATAAATACTATTTCTGTTCCAAAGACAAGTGTGCAATCATGTCTTAATGTCTTAACAGTCATTGTATATATGTAAAATGCTGTTGTTCACAACTAGGACGAATATTTTAAAAAATCCTTTAACCCTATATTTAACACAAAATAAAAAGTATATTGATGTAAACAGTATTGTGTCATCCTATACCTCATTTTCAAAATATCAATATACCATGGAAATGTTGCCCAGCCCTAACAGTTGCTGGTGGGTGGGAGGTGAAGCCATGTATAAGCAGACGAAGCGTAGATAAGCAGACGAAGCGTAGATAAGCAGACAAAGCGTAGATAAGCAGACGAAGCGTAGATAAGCAGACAAAGCATAGATAAGCAGACAAAGCGTAGCTATGCCCCTAGCACAGATCAATTTTGTTTTTGGGTGAACGCCTTTATTAAACAACAAAACTGGACACTGCCAGGATCCATAATGTTAAAATGATGCCGTAATGTGTGACTAGGAAATTGGCCTTAACTGGAAAAAAAACATCTATCTATGTATCGATCCATCCATCCTCCCACCCACCGAAAATCTGTGGAGCAATTTCTTCTGTTTTTAGGGGCCTTCTAAGATTTCTTCCCAGATCTATCCTCAGAGGTACCCCAGGCATTCAATGTATTTGTTAAATTTTGCCACTAGTCCACTTAATCAGCTATTAATGATTACTGAACAGAAATATGTTGCACGGTAACAGACAATACTTGTTTAGAAATCGTAAGCAGACATAAAATCATAATATGACTGCATCATAGAACGCATGACAATAAAATGTCTTAAACCTTGACAATGGTTTCGATGGGGTCATCAAATCTACAAACACAATGCATATAAACTTCCCACTGACCTGCATGAATCTGCCAATTGTTCTCCAGTAACTGCTCTTCTGGAAATTTCCACTGGAGAAAAATACTGGCTGACAAATGTTTGCCCCCTATTGAACAAAGAGACAGCACAGAATATATTAGTAAAGAAAGACGTGTGCAATAAATCTAAAAGTAATTTCCAGAAACAAAGGAGCACTCAATTACATCAACCCATCATCCAATAGCCACTTATCCAGCACTGCCTACCCCAGGAAGCACAGGACAAGACACCTTAACTGGAATACCAGTCCATTGCAGGGTGCAAACATTACAGTCAAACCTGAATGCGTGAGCATGTGCAGAAAGAACCTGCAGAACTATCTGAACCTTCCCTTGAAGAAAAAAAATTCAAGACTGAAGTTATCCTGAACTGAAGTTATACAATCTTACAGTATTTGGGGCATATTTGTGAACTGGAGCAGACCACAATGATTGGAAGAGTTTACAGTAAACAAGAAGAAGACACACACACACACACACACACTTACGGTATGGAGGTGGTGTCATCTGGGGACATTATGGGTGAACTTATTTGAGATTCATAATCTGAGGAGGTGGTAAGGTTTGCTGATTCTGGGGTTAATTGCTCAGAAGGTGGGCATAGAGGTGAGGGGGGGCATGGAGAGTTGTTCGGGGGCAGTGCCAGCTCTGTAGGGGGCTGCCCAGGAGATGTCTCGCTCTTTGCTTCCTCCTCCACAGACGGCGTGGTCCTCCTCCGCTCTTTCCTAATGTGTGGCACCGGCTCTTCCATCTCACCATCTTCATACTTCAAAGCATTCTGTGGGTCAGAAAATAGACATTTTGACATTTTCAACTCATGTAGTGAGCTGTTTCTTAAACTCATCTATTGTGCCTTAATTTTCACCTCATATATAGTTAATTGTTGCTTGAGCTCATTGTCTGTCTCCTTGCTGCCCATGTGCATCTGCACAATGTTCTCCATCCCTTGCTCCTCCAGGCAGTCTGTGACATCATAAAAGGTGTCCTGGTCTGGAAGCGCTGCCAAGGTCTAAAAATAGATAGAAGATCTACCAGTAACAGGGCTGGCATAACAGAGTGATAACCATTGACTTAATGAACCTATTAGTAGACATATTCAGCACAAGAACATATATATCATCATGCTCAGTTTTTACATTTTGTTTCCCATCTACCTTCATAAAATTAATTTTGACTTTAAAAAGTCAAACCTAAGGTGATTTGATAATCCATGTCTGGGGGGCACTTTGAGCTACTTCAGGTTTCACAAAGTTTAAAACTGAAAGACTTTGACTGAATAGTTCAGTACTTCTTGTGCTTTGAATGGTTTGTTTCCTTGATTGAAAGACTCATCCTGCTGTTTCACATTAACATTAGTGACACGTGCACGATTGTAGGAAACTGAGCAATCAGCTCACAGCAAGAACTCAGATCCAGAGTGAAATCCAAGTCCTTTTATTTGAAATGGTAGCTTACAAATTGTGTCCTACATCAAAGTATCCTTCCTGACATGGACTATCCGGTCACCCTATCTACAGATACTAACTGTCCTGAAAACCTATAATGAACTTCTAACAGATATGCTGTAAAGCCAATCCAAGTATTACAAATATGCTCTGTCACAAAGGTTGGGCAAGAATTGGAGAAGAATCACTGTCTTGAGCTGTAGCTGCTATCAATTAAGTAATTAACAGTAGAAAAACTAGATGATTTGACTTATTATTTTGATGCAGGAATTAAGGTGGAGCAACATGAGCAGATTCCTTCAGAATCCAACGCTTTAATACCATTTAACATTCACTTTACAAACCTTATTGATGAGGGACATAGCATAGACCAGGAGCTCACTGTTTGTTCCATTCCTATCTTCCAGGATTTCAGTCAGGTAAGACCAGGGCTTCACTCCTTAGAATGTGCACAGAAATGCATATAAACTGATGCCCACACACAACCTATGCTATCCTTGCATTTGTGTGTACAACAGAAATCAGTCACCTACCCCTTTTGTGATCAATGGTGTTGACAGCTTGAATGAACAGTTGGGCATTTGACTCAGTGTACTCCACGAACACTATGAGCATCTTGAGAGCTGTTTTTGCCAGCAGTCTTGACTTGAAAATAACAGATGGCAAATGTCAGGGCAAAATCATACGAAAAAAAAACACAATCAATACAACTGGTCTCTGCAAGATGGTGCTATACTATTCTTCTACACTGGAAAGACTTTCCCTGCAGTTATAGAGCTCAATATATGTAAAATGTTTAAGACAGGATAATTCATTTGGATTATCTTAAATAAAGCATAAAAACAATACACTTTTCCTTCTTTTAAAATGTAGCAATAGTAAACTTACCACGCTGCCACTCAGGGTATATAACCACTGCACAGTTTCATTGTGAGCAATGATGCCGTTCATTCCGTCAACAAACAGCATAATCTGGCTTAGAGCTGGCAATAATAAGATTTTTAAATCAGCTATTTTTATTCTTTGATAATATTTTGCAACCCACAGACTGCCACATAAAACATTCTGGCATCAAAAAGGAGCTTGGACCCACAGACACTCCTACCTTTTAGAATGTAGTTCTGATATTTCTGATCTGCTTCTGCTCCAATACTGATGAAGCATGTTAGTCCATTGCAATTTACAAACTCTGGTACCAGGTCTTTGTCATCCTGAAAAAAAAAACCACAAATCTCCAGCAATAGCTAGTACACTGAAATTACAAATTTATTGGACCCTTAACTGTAAACTCTGTAGTCTGGGAAATCTAATTAAATATATAAAGACTTATAAAAGCATTTCCATGTCTATATTTAGTTGTGTGTGTAAAACTGAGAAATTTGTATTACAATCCCCATTATATGTAGGTCATTCAAATGATGAAATGTTAGGTTGAGAACACTTAGGTTAGGTGACTTCCTGTGTACAATGGTGCTTGCATGTAAGTTAAGCTGACTGCTATAATTAGGAGTTTACCTCAAAGATCCGCTTCAGAGAAAACAAGGATTTCTTAAACTCAGGTCCAGGGGTGTTGTTCAGTTTTTCTGACACGGGGAAATATAATATTATCCATTTGTGAATTTGGAAGGCCAAAATTCCAAGCAAATAAAAGCAGAAATACGGACTTCAGTGGTTTCACAACTGACAATTTCTGCAAATAAAATTCTCATACTGCAAAAGAGGAGAACCAGCAAAGCAGAGATGGATAGTTCGGGTCCAAAAGGTCCAGACCAAGATTTTGTTTGATCCAGTACTTGGAACACTCTGTGACTATGACTCTTTATACTCAACAAAATTTTGGACTGGATTTATGTTACCTGTCCGGACCTGAACTATCCACCTCTGCCGGTAAGCAACAAATATGACACATACTTTTCTCATCAGTTAGGTCTATTATCTAGGGACACAAGTAAATTATAAGAATGAAATTAGAATATTGATTTTTTTTTCTTATTCAGTGTTTCTCTTTAAGGTTTCCTTAAAAGGACTGCAAATTGTTATAGGAGCTAAAACATTGTAAAACTTGAACCAGTCTGGCCATTCTCTTCTCTCATCAACAAGTTGTTTTCTGCCCACAGAACTGCTTACTGATAGTCTTTGAATGTCAGTAGTGAAATATGCAAAGCACCCTGTTTGGTACCGACAACCGTGCCATAGTCACAGTGCCTTAAGTCACATTCCTTCCTTCGTTCCTGAACTGTCCATTAACTGGTACCCTTGACCCTTGACCATGGCCTGCATGATTTATTGCATTAGAGCTTTTTAGAGAGGCAGAGATATTTGCATAAAGAAGTAGGTTTACAGGTGCTCATTTTTTAATTAGACCAGTTTGCAGAATTCTGCTAAGAAGCTTTGGTTTATAAGAGAAGGATTGATGCCAGGTTAGTGAAGAAAGACAGGATTAAAAAAAAAGTCTGCCACAGGACTTGCTGCTTCTTGTTGACATATTTTGCTGTATCATGTTAAAAAAGGCATCTCAAGTATCAGATCTTAATTATAAAGTGCTCTGTGCTTATTAGAATAGGCTGTCTTGGCTCATGATAATCCTGTCCTGGAAAAATACTTATTGAGGATGGGAGAATAGATGAAAGTACGAATTTCATGACTGACACACACGAATTTCACGCACACACACACACACACACACACACACACACACACACACACACACACACAGAGTACCTGTCAAAAGTTTGGATACATCTAGCCATAGAAAGGTTTATTTGTACTATTCTCTGCATTTCAGAATAATTATAAAGACGTCAAAACTATGAAATTACATATATGCAATTATGCACTGACCAAAAAAGCATTAAACAAAATTGTTGGGGGGGGGGGGGGGAG